>BLKR01013642.1:0-10173 GCA_011170035.1 Teleogryllus occipitalis
TATATATATGAGTTGTAGCTTTCCTTTAAAATCGTCCCAGCTTCTCTAGCTGTGTGACGAAGAAAAGCTCAAGCAGGCGGATCTTGCTAGTTACGGTGAAGAGAATACGTCGTGTTCGACTCATGTCGGTCTTACCCCAAGCATGGGAATTTAACTAGGCCAAGGACTGGGAGAGGTAACTCTTCATCTGATGTCACTGCAGCGCCTTCGATCGGGAGGTCCTAGGTTCGAATCGACGGCGGCAGGATTTTCGACACTAGCTTTTCAGCTAAGTCGAATTCAGCTGCTGTCTGGAGAAGAAATCTAGCGGCCGGCTGCTCTGATCGGTAGTTTTCCGTGGCTTCTCCGATCAACACCAGGCGAATGCCGGAGCAGCACCCTAACAAACAGGCCACGGACCGTGCGCGATCTTTCCTTCCTCTTCTTTGTCCTATCCTTTCCCCTTACACACACACACACTCACTTACACTAACAAGCCCGACACTACCACATATTCCGGGAGACCGTTCGGGAGCTTAGAGCTTGTCCCGACTGGGGCGGTGCCCCGCTGGTGGGAGAGTCCTGGGTAGGGGGAACCCCGCTAGCCGGCGTTAGGTCGGTGCCGGATATTGCCATCCAGCGGGGGAAGATCACCGCCATCTCCCGTGGGTAAAACATGCACTACACTTACGGGACTGATGACCTAAGCTGTTGACGCGCCCGGAATCGCTATAGCCAACCGAACAACCAACTAGGCCCAGGCATGAGGTACCTGGTCGACGATGTCGAACTACCGACCCAATAACGCCAAATGCAAACTTGTATAATATGTTGATATTTAATAAAATTAATGATGTATTTTTTCATGTATTGCCAATATTGAAGACAATAGATATCAATACACAGATAAATTGATAGAAAACGTCGTTTTGGCATTTGAAAAATTCCTTTCCATTGATCCAACGCGGTTATCTCGCGCGCGTCGCGCCGCTTGAACTTCACAATCGAGGTTAGACAGAAGATTCAGAATGACACACCGCCGCGGCGGCGCGCCGCCCACGACTTGCCGGCGCCTCTGCCTCGCTAGACGCCGCCACTGTCGGTCGCCCGCCGCCGAGTCGCCACCTCGCGCATGCGCACCGCACATGCCGCACGTGTTATATTGAGTAGGAGTTTAAGGAAATTGAAGAGGCGTTGTTGATAGGATGTACAGATGAAATGAAAGGAGTCAACATCAATTTATTTAATAGTACTATATCATTTGCTCAAATCTTATTAAATAAGGAAACGATCATTTTTTATACATTGAAATATATCGAATATTATTACTCCATTTATGGTGAGTTATAATATTCGACTCTATATAATATTATAATATTCGACTAATTTATATTCGTATGACGACAGTGTTTCCATTTTTCAATACATTTAGTAAGGGGGATGATTCCCCAATCATCCCCCTTACTAAATGGATATAGATTTTCGGGCGCTACAGTTAAATGCATGCCAGTATGGATCAGCCGAATCGAATGCCAACAAATTTCAAGTAGTCCAAAATCAGTTCCTGCGCACCATAACGAATATATATATATATATATATATATATATATATATATATATATATATATATATATATATAGGCCCTTCTTCAAACTTTGATTTGATTATTTTGCGTTTCCGTGCGCGACTATTGCTATGGATGTTAGTCCCATAGTGCATGCTTCATATGACGGGAGGTGGCAGTGTCCATCCCCCACTGGATGGTGTGAGTCAGGATCGACCTACCCTTCGGCTTGTGGGGTTTCCCCATCCAAGTGTCTCCTTCCATTAGGGGGCACCGCTTCAGCCCGGACAATCTCTTAGCTTTCAACTGGTCTACCGATATGAGTTGTGGTGCATTGCATGTAAGTATAAGTGTGAGCAAGTAAGGGGTGAGGATAGGACAAGGAAGAGGAAAGAAAGATCGCGCTCGGTCCATGGCCCGTTTGTTATGGAACTGTCTCGGCTTTCGCCTGATGCTGAGAGGAGAAACCAAATAAAACTACCGATCAGAGGATCAGGCCGCCAGAAGTCTCCTCCAGACAGGAGCTGACTTCAATGTATCTAGATTGTGTCGAAAATCCTGCAACCGAGGTGACTCGAACACTGGGACCTCTCGGATATAGACACTGCAGTAACATCACTTGATGCCATGCCACTTCAGGCGGTCTCAATAATTGATAGTAGGATAATGGATCACGGGATCGGTCAATTAATGGATTACACTAGTTTGCCAACGTTTCGGAATATTTTATTCCATCATCAGGGCTTACTAATACATATACTGGTCAAACATAATTTTCCTCCACAGCACAACTCCGATACAGAGTTGCTGAAGCACCCACGTCCATAGCAGGTCCGACCATGGCCACGGCCCGAAAGAAAGTGAGTGAATGTCATGGAATTGTCACTCATTCATTCACTCACTTTCTTTCGGGCCGTGGCCATGGTCGGACCTGCTATGGACGTGGGTGCTTCAGCTACTCTGTATTGGAGTTGTGCTGTGGAGGAAAATTATGTTTGACCAGTATATGTATTAGTAAGCCCTGATGATGGAATAAAATATTCCGAAACGTTGGCAAACTAGTGTAATCCATTAATTGACCGATCCCGTGATCCATTATCCTACTACTTATTAACGGTCGTGATTTCTACAATGGTCAATAATTGATGCAACAAATGATAGATTAATGCAGTTTTAAGCGAACAAATGACTGTGTTTACTTAAAATAATTTTAATGCGTATAAAGCACAAGTAAAGGTCAACAATTACCTGAAACAAAGACAAGGTGATCGTGTATTTGCCAAACCCCTCTGACTTACTTAGTTCCTTATAAAGAAAGATACAAGATGAAATATCGATACACAAGTAGAATTGATTCGCGCTTATGCCAACATTCTTTAGTTAGAATAATCACCAGGCTTAAGAGAAACATGTATCTAACTCGAGCAATTATATAAAATCTACACTAATAGTAAACTTTAAGAAATTTAATAAGTGAAGTGACCACGAAACGTTAGGGAAATGAATTTTCGGCAAAACATCGCTTTACAAAACATTAGTTTGTTGAAATATCTAAGCGAAAATTTTAAAAGTAAATACATAGAAGGGTTGCGGAAGTCAAGGAAAAGAAGTGCAACTGGCATTAGAACATATTTCATGAATAGAAGTATTTTTGCCTAGCAAATTAGTGTCGACAAGATCCAAATTGCAAAAAAGTACAATTATGGATGCTTAAAAATGTTTGATTCTTGACAAACATAGAAAACACAATTCCGTCATATTTGAGAGAAATATCCTCTGCAAAATATTTGTTCACATTAAAATAAAGAAACAGATTCAGAAAAGAACTAGAGGTGCTACAGAATGGCACAGGCTTTCTCGTTGCAAATTTTTCTAATTTCCTTCTAGTGGTCTCGCTATAAGGTCTTGATCCATTCTCTGACCTGTTGCCATCTATCTTCGCCCAAAGTGAATTTTTTTAAATATTTCTT
Organism: Teleogryllus occipitalis; assembly: GCA_011170035.1. Taxonomy (NCBI): domain Eukaryota; kingdom Metazoa; phylum Arthropoda; class Insecta; order Orthoptera; family Gryllidae; genus Teleogryllus; species Teleogryllus occipitalis. Next base: position 3,514 of record BLKR01013642.1, read on the forward strand.
CAACTTTTCGTTTTTCCTAAAAGTACAACCAAAATATTACTTCAAGAATATTAAAAAGAGTAAAACCTCGTCCTAAATAGAAATTTTCATTGAAAACTTTGAAGCCGTTTTTAAGAAAATAGCGATTAAGCATTGCTGTTAATGCGAAATTTGAAGCTCTTTCTGACAGGAATCTATTGAGTTTTCGAAAAAGTTCATTTGGAGTAATTTGAAACACTTCCACTCACAAAAGTAATAATGTATACAAATCGATGGAAATGTGCATATTAACGGCGTCAGAGATATTTAAAAAAAATACATGTCTGTAATTTTAAAAAAACAACAACAAAAGAATACACCAAAATGAACATTACGTCATATTAAACAGTGCAATTAGCACTACCCATTGGAAAAATTGGAGGAAAAAATTTGGACCTATTTTTGAGAAAATGGCGTTTGAGCGTTTCTGAAAATGCGGAATTTTGAGCTCATTTTAACAAAAAATTTGAGTTATCGAGAAACTATTTGACTATTTAAAGCATATATATTCATAAATATAATAATGTTAAGAAAACGTCTCTAATGTAAATATTACCGGCGTGAGTGTCAAGTAAAAAAAATTACATTCTTGTTATTTTTGAAGAAACAAAAGAATCTAGCAATGCGGCGTATATGTCATCGTATGAGGTACATTTGGTAAATCTCTCTGATCTCGAATCTTAAAAAAACGAGTAGTTTTCATGCAATTTCTGTTTGAAGCAAATGCAAATATTAAAAAAACTTTTTTTTAAAAAATCGCTCCAAATTATTGCTTTAATTTTTTCATGGATAAAACAAAAGGCGCTTAAAAGAATGATGCAGGTCTCATTTTCATTATTTCAAATGAGCATGCCATGAAACACATACTAATCACAAAATTTGAGTGTTTTAAAAGCTTGTTTAAAAATGTCCATATGCATGGATATGCTTTCCCTGGACCTTAAGTAAGGATCGATTTTAATAAAAGTATTCGGCAAGTCAGAACCTGAAATCTCTAGGAAAATGTAGACTGCGAATCAGAAAGAAGTGGTTGTAAGGACCTGAAAATCGTAAGATAAGATTTATATGAAATGGGTAAGGGTCAGAAAAGTTTGATGGAAAATATTTGAGCTTGCAAAGATCTGCATCTTAATCTAACGTCGAATGAAGAATAACGATACGATAAATTTATTTAAACTGCAATTGGGTGTAACCCGGTGGCAGTTAATTACATAAATAAGGTAATAGATGTCATGCAAATAATGTAATAATGGTAATAATAATGATAAAATGATAATAATAACAACAATAACAGTCATAATAATATAAAAACTGATTGTTCTTAAAACATTAAGTTTCATGAAAAATAAATGAAACGTCTATCATCTAAACCCGCACTGAGTGTTCATACAATAAAGAACGCACTGCACTATCCTTCACTTCACTTCACTATAACACTAAAAACATTTCCTTCATTATTTTTCTGCTCTACACTGCACGACACCTCACTTCTCTGTATAACTTAATATTCTTAGTTAACTACCTCATAAACTTACAAATACACTAAATTCATTTACTAAATTGTTGAACACTTCGAGGAAAGGGTTCAAAGGTTTTTGCAGGCAATCTATTCCAATCCCTTATCGTTCGATTTGTGAAAGATCATCCCCATCTCGATCAGGTTTTTCGTCCAGTTTCCCTGATCCATTGAGCAAATGCTGAGATGGCCCCTCGTTGTGCTATAATTGTAACTTCATTATCTGTGCACGCCTTCTAGAATTCAGTGGGAAATAGTTATTCAAATTATTGTTTCCATGTCGTCACGGCAGGAAGTATTATTCCGAAGGACAACATGGATAAGAGCCCAAAATTTATTGCTTATTTATCCTTGAAAATAGATTTTATTACATGGGACTTTTTTAATTCAAAATTCAAGTAGTATATGACTTAGTGTAGGGATCACAGAATTTAGAAAATCTGCACACAATTCACTTTTCCCCATGGCACGTCATACGCAGTTTTAACTGTTTTTGACGTAAAATATATAAATAAATAAAAAGAGAATTTCGCGACATCCGTTCTCTGCGGTCTTAAATTTATTTTGTGCCTGTGATCTCCTCTACTGATGTACGTAGGAATATATAGCCGCCGTTTAATTTCTGTCCAAGCTGGATGACCGCTATAAGCTTTATACAACGCGCAAAGTCTTGCCAATCTTCGCCTGTTTTCGAGTGAATCCCACCCTGCCGTTTTCTTGTCCCTGAAAGTAAATTTAGCTGATCTACGCTGAGTCCTTTCCAAATTCTTACACTGCATAATTTTGTGCGGATTCCAACAAATTGCTCCATATTCCATTATCGGACGAACAAGCGATAAATAAGCAATTTCCTTCGCGTTTACTGTACTTTTTTAAGATGCGCATTACAAAATGAGGAGATCTCCACGCTTTCCTTACAACAAAATCTACGTGACTTTTCCAGCTTAATTTACTATCGAAATGGATACCTAGGCACTTGCACGAAGAAACTCTCGGAATAATGTCGTTACTTAAACGGTAATTTGTTACGCTGTAATTATGACTGCCAAAAGTGATGGATTTGCTTTTACAGCTATTTATGGTCATGCCATTATTTTCTGCCCAGTAATATAACGCATCAAGATCCCGTTGCAGCATATTTTCATCGCCTTTCGAATTTATAATGCGATATATTATGCAATCGTCTGCAAATAGCCGAACATTTGAAATTAATTGTGCTGGCAAATCATTAACAAACGCTAGAAATAGAAGAGGTCCAATTACACTCCCTTGCTGTATTCCTGACGTAACAATTGGATAGGAAGAGAACTCTTGCCCAATTCGGACTTTCTGTTTCCTATCTCGCAGAAACTCGGTAATCCACGCCACCATCCTGGGATCGATGCCTGAATTCATTAATTTCTGAACAATTCGATCGTGTGGAACAACATCGAACGCTTTGGCAAAATCTATAACTACTGCATCTACTCTCCCGCCCGCGTCTATTGCATCTGCTAGATCCTGAAATAGGGTGACTACCTGACTTTCGCATGAATAACCATTCCTAAATCCGTGTTGGCCATGATAGAGCCACTTTTTGATTTCCCATTCTTGCTTAATTTCGACACGTATCAAAATTTAAAATGTGTAAACGACCTTCCCATTTTATTAAATAGAAAGGAAATTCATTAAAAAAAAACTATTCGTTAATAAGACATAAAATTGTTAAATAATAACTAATTCTCACAATAACGTATTTATTATTTTCCTGACGGGTATTTGGCAAATTCATAATTCAGTAAGTGACCATTTGTTATTTTGTTTTGATCTGATTTTTAATTCTAAATTATCTGAATTGTATATAGACAGGGCACAAGAAATGTGTCACTTTGCAAAAATCGTAATTTGTGAGGTAACAGAAGAAATATGTTAAGAAAATATAATATTTTAAAACTAAAAAATCATACAAATATTTTACTTGATACCCGGTATATAAGTAGTGTTAAACTTTTTTGTCTTTGACCACGAAATGCACGGTTCCGCTCAGGTAGAAAACGTTATTGCGCAAAATAATCCTTTTGAGATGCGTTATTTTTCTTGGGTATTGATGATTTTTAATTATGAATAAATAGGAAAAATATTATTTTATATGCTTGTTCTCGGTCGAGGCGGATTTGCCTGATGAAAACGGTATACACGCCTTAAAGTGCTTCGTCATTTGACGTAATACATGACGGACAGCATTGCAAACTCTGGACATCGTCAAGGTCTTGAGAATGCCAGCTCGTTTGAAACAACTACTATAACCTAAAAAAAATTGCGTCTCCGTATTGTGAAATGTTTATTTATGCGTGCAAACGTTCATTTGTACGTCATAATACGATTTTAAGAAATGTCTATTCTATTCTATTGTGTCTGTAGCGGAAGGTGAATTGGCAAAAACGAAAATTTACTACTTTACGGTCACAATCAGTAAATTTATTATATGAAGTAGTTAAAGAGAAGACGTAAAGCATTAAAAAAGTTTGTTGCCAATGTATGTTCTGTATGCTAATAAATATGAAAAAATAGTATTTATTCTCAACATAATCAGTGAATTCAATGACGTCATTCTAAAAAAGTGAATTTAAAAATATCTACATTCCTAAAAATAACATTACATACTTTATACTTCATGAACACCGTGTCCGAATTTTCATTATAGTGAAATAAATAAGTACGGTATTTAATGCGAATTTTTGCAGATAATTATTTTATAATAATGTATTAAATGTAAATGATTATTGCATTAATTTATTAACATAATCCTCTTTGGAGAGAGAAACATATCATTGGTGAATTTATACCGCTATTCGATACATGAATCAGAACAAACATGTTTAATTAACACAATGAACTTCAATTAATGTGCTTTCGTTACTTTCAGCAGAACCTGTAAGTCCGACTTGAACACCTCTTTGTTGGGTCACGTGAATGACATGGAAACACGTAAACGCAGAAGCGCACTCACAATTTTTCTCGGTGTGTGTGTGTGTGAGTGTGTGTATGTGTGTGTGTGTGTGTGTGTGTGTGTGTGTGTGTGTGTGTGTATGAATAGTGTCCTGCCGACTTGTTTTCTAATAAAGAATTTTTCATGTATGTAGAATATAAAATGTATATTATCTTTAATTAATTAGACTGTTTGTGATGTAGATACCTTATTAATTCAAAGTAAATAAACTGAGGTCTGGTATCAAATCAGATTTGATACCAGACAACCTCAGTTTATTTATATTATCTGTTGACCTGTAGTTATTATTTGTAACGTCAACAATTGAATAGTGAATGACTGTCGTTAGTAAACAAAACTAATAAAAGCTACATTTTTAATGTGTGTCATTGGCTACTGGGGGAGGGGACTGAAGACCCATGAGCCCTATGAGCGTCAAGTGAATTTGCAAACACGAAAGCTACTAAATATATTTTATGAATTAATTAAAGAATAGAAATAAAGCATGAAAAACGTTTGTTGTCATGATATGTTCTGTCTGCTTATAAACATAGTAAAATTCGCTCCCCTCCTCTTTGCTGGCCTTGGGTACGCCACTACGTAAAGTATTTGTCATTAAGTAACGCTTTCTCGTCTAAAAAGAGTAATTCATCGTCGTTTATCCTTGACATTTTAACTATTCTGCGGATATACCTGAAGCATTTCTTCCTTGCACAGCGAATGACTTTAAGAAAGATCCTCATCGCAGAATAACGACTTTGATAAGAGGGCACAGGTGAACGTGGACGTCGAGGGACATTTTCAGGAGCGGTACTAGGAACAGATCTTCCTTTAGTGCTGTATTAACGCTGACAAATCATCCTAACCCCTCTATATGCGACGTTTCAGAAACAATCCCTAGCTCGCTCATCCTGAGAACGATGACGGCCAAGTACTACCGTTCAGCAGCGACGACCTTGGGGCATTGTTTCTACTACCACCACAGCAGTTGCCACGATTGCGGCCCCTTGTCGCTCTTCCACCGTCTGTTTGCCCGCTTGCCCCCTGCTCGCTATTGTTCTCTTTTCTGTATTTTGTCCCTCGAAAACTTCTCTGTCGGCGTACGTTCTAGGATTCTAGTTGCAATGTCCATCCGTGCGGGTTCTAGGTAAGAGCGTATTTTCGATGAGATCACAGAGAATGTTCAATTATACCTTAATTGTCACCTTAACGTTCAGATTGGGTCATAATTCAAATATGAGTTTCTACGTAAATTCTTTGTTTCGTGCAAGGACCAGTACACTCCATCATTAAACTCACGGAACTCGCGCTGTTCACCGAAACGGGAACGTCGGTTGGTCCATTTTAGTCATGTGACTGGTATGTGGTTTTGCACCGCCGAGCCGAAAATTCGTCCCCTTCTCCGAATCGCTTCTCGTCTTTGCGCCGTGCCGTATTCCCAGCCTCTTCGTCCGCCGGCATGCACGAGCGCCCCATGCCGCCGCCACAGGACGGCCAATTTCCGACGCGCGTCGTCTGCGCGGCACCGGCAAGGTCAAGTGCCATTAGAATATGATGACTTATTGACCACGCGCGAAATGAATGCCGCATGGCAACGAACACTGGGTAATTCGACGGCGACTTGACTTTGAAATGCGCCCAGGCCCCGACTGTTATAAAAGCGGACTCGCAATATAAGTGGCCCTGCACATTCAATTAATAGAAGCGTTAGGTCAACACTGTAGTCGCACGTTGCCAAACAGGGTGAATTCGTTTCCTTTGAATTGCCGCCGCTGCTTTAAACTTTGTTTTATTTGTTCATTCAGGAAAAAACCTTCGCACTTTTAAAAAAAGAAGAGCTATTCTGGAAAAGAAGAGATATTCTAGAATACAACACGCAATACTTTTTAATTGCAGATAGCAGTATCATATGCACACCGTCAAAACTCCGCAATACTAATCGTTGTACTGTACGTAGTAAGCCGTTGTTCGATCAATCAAACACTGACAATCATTTTGTGGGATTTATCATGTACGTGTTTCATATTTCATTGGATTTTAATTGGCAGATACATTTGCAGAAATTAGAGTTAAAATATATTTTAAACATAAATTAAGTTTATTTGATTATTAAATTACTTTTGTGAAATTTAATAGCAGAAAAATGTTTCCCTCTTAC
>BLKR01013643.1:0-10166 GCA_011170035.1 Teleogryllus occipitalis
TCATTTTATTGGATGAGTCAAATAAGTTTTCTTAGCAAATTAATAACCAGTTCTGAAGTGACTTAAATTTGGCAAGTTATTTTGTTAAATGCATATTTCTCTGGATTGCTTCAAAATTTAGGATTATATTCTTCAAATACTATTGATTAATTTCACACACGCATAAATCACTACTCAGTACCACTGGTAACTGATAGTGATACAAGGGAGGGGAAAATAATTAGGTGCAGACTCTCAGTCTGCTTGCATGCAAAAAAAATAAAATAAAATATGTTATAAAACCATATATATAAAAAAATAAAATAAAAATGCATATTTAATTAAATTTTGTAAAATTGCCTATACCAATTCAGAAATTGAAAACAGCAGGATTACCTCTATTGAAGTCATTAAATATTGTTGAAGATATTACAATGTCTCTGAAATTAGTGTTTGGACATGCAAGTGTGACTGCCAAGGAAAAATTATATAAACCAATAAATTCAAATTCTGATTTAAAACTTCTATGAAATTTAAAGAAAAAAAAATTTGTGATTGATGAGCAGAAAATGCAGAATTTGACCTCACATTGGCTCAGATTTCATCTTACAAATATGCTCCAATTACATCTGGTGATGTAGTACGTAGAATGTTCAAAAACATTCATTTCTCACAAGGATGAATTTCTCTGAGTAAAATTTTAAAAAATTGTTTATTGTTCCTGTTACAAAAAGCAATGCAAAAATACCAAGCTAAAATTTGAATGTGCATGTTTTGTCAAATTTTATCTGGCATATGTATGCAGGTTTTAGCATTTTAAAGGGCATGAGAATCATGTCTAGTAATATTAAATTGTTTCATTTCAAGATGAAAGTATTTTGTTCACTTGGCTTAGGGAAATGTTTCAGAAAATTATCAAGGTCATCACAATTAGAACAGTAATGACATTTCCTTGCCCAAGAATCATAAACACAATCTGAGATTCTCTGGTAATTTTGAAGATGAATAATAGCCAAAATCATTGCATGTTTGAGAATGCAGTGTTATCCATACTATATGCCACAAACAGCACACTGTGGAGAACCCTAAATTATGAACAACTTGAAACCTTTTTTCTTTGGAAACCAAAGTAAAAATTAATAATCTTTCAAAAGAAAATTAGAGATTGTCATACTCCATGAACTTGATTCGGAATTCTAGTTGTAAAACAAAGTCCTGAAAAACCAGCATTTTGAAGTTAATGACTCTTTTCTAGTGGGAATGTGAATTTTTTATATTACTCATACTCATTTGTAGTTACTCTGAGAGCACTACTACATAGTACACATTGAAACTATAACGAATTATAACACAAGTTATATTACCTAATGAGAATTTTAAAATGACTTGCATGATCAAAAATGGTACACGCTAAAAAAATTGAATCATTAATGTATATACATTTTGTGAATGTTAAATACGAATGAAATCACAAAAGTCCATGATGCTTGCAAAATTAGCAAAATGTATTTTGGCATCACCTTCAAATACATGTCCATGATCTTAACATAGAATGTAATAGGCATTTAGAATTAACAATATCCATGAATATCTGCACCAATGAACCACTGCCTGTTTCAGTGACCAACTTCCACCACCTGTGCCAAAAACTACCTGAAAAATAAAATTAATACAATAGTATTTGAAAATTTAATTAAAGCGATAATTATTGAAAAATAAAAAATAGAATGTGCTTTACAGCAGTTTTTTTTCTTTTTTTTGAGGAATGCATTATTATTTTGTTCAATTATTTACAGAACATAATAGGCTTTGGTCTCGATTTAAATAGCCGGCGGCGCTAGCCGAATTCGTTTACTACGCTCCGTGAAGTCACGAAGGTTAAGCGAATTCGAGACTCGCGGGTTCGTGGTTGGGTGACCTGCCAGGAACCCCGGGATCTAACGCCGTCGAGCCCCTGGCCGAAGGGATAAAAGGCACTGACTGACTGCGACGTGACGAGACTTGACGAATATAGTAATTAGCGGAGGATTACTCCAGATATTAAAAGCACATTAATGGAGGATTACTCCCCAGTGCAAAGCGCTCAACGCCCCTTAAGGGGGTTGGAGACGCGTTGCGTCAAGGTGTAGACGCAACAAATTAAAAAAAATAAAAAAAATTTAAAAAATACAGTAATCAAAATTCTGTACACTTATAAATATGAGAATACTACACAACAATTAATTCTACAATTTCTAATTGCCATTAATGACACTTCAACACTATATTAAAATTATTTCAATGAATTGGCAACATAGTAAATATTAATTTTATACATTTTAATACGGTTTTTGCAATGCTTAATTGATTATTAAAAACTAATCAAATAACTTAAACTCTTTTTAATAGGTACTTTTCTGACTATTAAAAAAAGCACAAATGAATGCAAAATAATGAGTTTGGAAGCCATGCCCTCTATATCCACTTAATAACAAGAATTTGAATTGAAAGGATTCAAACCGATGATGTAAAATGAAATAATTGTTTATCTTTTTCGGCATAAGCTTTCAGAGGAATTTTTTAATTTACGTTAAAATAAATTTGTGCTGGATTAATGGCCAAGGTTTGTGTGTTATGGCCAATAGAAATGCACATAAACTAATATATGCCTTTCTATTATTAAACTCATGATAGAAATATACATACCTAAAAGTTACAATTCCATTCCACCATTCTCTTTTAATCTTGGCTGACAATTCTTGCTTGATTTCAAATAGGCGATGTAAATGAAAGTATTATTTTCTTTCGAACTTCATTCGCCCGTTTATTCCCAATGAAATAAGATTTTCATTTCAAAGAGGTAATTTAGACTCTGAAGTCTGGCGCCTATTAAAAGATATCCACCAATATCCTTTAGATTATAATTCACACTGATGCAGCACGATAAGTTTCAATACGGTACTTACCAGTGAACTCTTAGTAAGTTCAGCCATTTGCTTCGCCAACGACGTATTCCTCTACAATAACAAATTGAAAACTTTCAGAACGATGCGCTTTTCGTCACTTCGAAGAAATTTTCCTGAAGGGCCAGTCACTCTCTTAGCCCTTCCAAAATCAACTGAATAGTATGTCCTCGCAGGGCCATGTCAAGCTAGCACAACCACCATAGCACAATCACATCAAACCAAATGGAATATTTAGTACTCATTTATTGCTAATTTATTACCCAAAAATTAAAAATTTATTACTCCTTCCGTTTCTGAAATAAAGGTGGTTGTGCTAGCGTGACAGTCAAGCTAGCACAAACCAATTCAAAAATGAGCTCAATCGATCAAAACTAATACGAATGTTTAGAGCATATTTATTACTAATTTATTACTCTAAAATGAAATTTATTACTCATGCGGTTTACGAAAAAAAAAAAAGTGTCAATACAATTAGTTATGCAACCCGCACGACATTCGCGTATATTACTGAAGAGTACCAACGACCTCAAAACACTAAAGCCAATTACAAAAATACATATACAATCAATAGTACACATTCAGTTCTAATTTTTAACACCAAGAAACAAATGTTAAATGTGAAAACGTATTTAAGAAATATTGTATAAACTCCATCGTAATGGCCAAAACATGCAAGAGATTCAAATTTAAAAACAAAGAGAACCTACAATCACAATCGCATTAAACCAAACACACAATTAACAGAGGTATCACACTGTTATTTAAAACTGATTAGAAATTTATTACTCCTGTTGTTTACGAAATAAATATTTTATTGTACGACATCTTGAACACTAAACCATCTTGAAAAATCTTGAACACTAAACCATGTAACAGATCAAACTTCATGCAGAAATTGAGTTTTTTAAATTTCTTTCCAACATTATTTGCTCAATTCCAAACTAGTATTGTAACGAATATTGCGTCATCTGCCGCCACCACCACGAACTACCTGTATGCGCGGATTGCGTCATCTGCCGGCGGCCACCACGAACTACCTGTACGGGCGGATTGCGCCGGCAGCCCTCGAACTAGCTTGTCCCAGAGTGTTCGCGGGGCGTATCGCGGGGTCCAGAAAGTTCTCGACTGTGCCCACCGAGTATAAATACGGGGCGGCCGGCGACAGCGAGGCAGTCCTATGTCTGAAGGGGAAGCTGAGCTGTGAAGTGTGTGCATCGCGGTGAATAGCAGTGCAGTGATTGTGCTCAGTGACGTGAACCGTGGCCAGCGCCGTGAACTGTGGTTAGTGCAGTGGACTGTGGCCAATGCATCGAACAGTTGTCAGTGCTTAGGACTGTGCGACAGTGTAAGAGAAGTGAACAGTGTAAATAAATAATCAAGAGAAGTGTAGAGTAAAGAATAATCAAGTGTTTTCAGTGATTGTGTTAAGAAACAAAATAAACGTTTTTGTTAAATTAATACCAAAGTATTAATTCACCACCTAGAATCGTAACAATATTCATTTATCCTACAGAAATTAAAAAATAACACAAAACTTGAATATTCACAAAACTTAAGGAAATGATTATATTTGAAACAAAATGATTGAAGAACTTAAATTAGAAATTACTAAATTATTTCTTAGCAATTCTTTCTCTTAATACAAATTTTATTTTAAAAATAAATGTATATTCATTGAATTTCCAATTTTATTCCACATATTCTTTCAAATCAAAAATGATAATTATCAATAACTATCATAATTGAATTCTGGCGTCTCCATAAACAATTTATAGAGATTACTTATTCAACATCCTGAAAAATATGTATAATTGAACAGGAAGGAAACACATAAAAAATAAACATTAATTTCCACGAAATAACAGAGCACATCAGTCATAAACATTAAATATTCCTGATTACCACGTCAAAAATGTAATGTAATATTTACCCACTAATTCCACTTAGGAACTGAGTTCCATTCAAAGAAAACATCTAAATAAAATATTGCAAGTTCAGAGGCCATAATTGCACACCTGAAACTTGTTGTAACTTAAGGGTGTTCACTCACATGTTAACTCATTGAAAGCATGTTCACTTAATTCACTAAGCAACCATATTTCATCTGAACAGAAAAACCGAAGCACTGATAGGAACAGCTGACAATAATAGGAGTAATGTTGATATAAATTAATGGTAAATTAAATTAATTTGTACTCTAGATTTTTTCTTGTTTTGAGGCAGGAGTTTTTAATTTTCGGGCATATCTGCCGTATTGAAGTACATGCAATAATATAGTGCTTAATACGTACATATTTTTAGTCACAAGGGTATCACAATCATGTTAAACTCATTAATGCTTTTTCACTTATTTCACTTTGCAACCGTATTTGAAACAAACAGACAAAATAAAGCTGTCAGGAACAACTGACTGAACATGAGATAATTTATTAATGAAATGAAATTGTCTCAAATTCCCTATGCAGTAATTTCCAGCTCTCACATTCTCTAAATCACAGTGAGGACCAACATGTACTCTTAATTTGTTTCTGGGTGGCTGCTTCTAGATGTCAGGTGTTTAAGGTTAAGTTTCTGCAATACCAACAATTCTCCATAACCTTCTTCTAACTGAATTTTTCCACATTTCTGATGCGACACGGTAATGCGGCAACATATTTTTGTAGATTCCTTTTATTTTCATTTGTTGATTAAACAAGCCAGGGTCGTACAAGGTCTCTGTAATATGGAAAGAAACAATTATTATGATTCCAATAATGTTCATCGTGGTCTAATTTTTATGGCATGCAATAAGAAGTCAATAATATTATGACATTAATAGCTTACCCCTCACACGTTTCGCTGCTTTGGTTATGACGCTGCTCTCAGGAAGTTTTATTTCTTTTCTAGATTTTTTCCGCTCTTGCACTTTTACACTTTCAGAAGAATTTTACACACTCGTTAAGGCCCACGTTTCCTGCTTAACTGGAGAGTTGTTTCTCGTATTACAAGACACTGATGATATGCCACGCAAAATATACAAAATAAGTCAATTCCAGAAACAAATCGCGCACTGGTAACGCAATGTAATAACTTTTAAATAAGAAATGCGGAATCGAGCTCTCTCGCGTAAGCTCTCAATGCAGCGTTTTGCCGCTTAGAGCTAGAGTTGGCACACAATAATTTTGACAGCACACGTACCAATCTCCAGCGAAGAAAAAGTCCCAAACTGATATACTTCCACTACATGGGGGATTTAAATTGGGGTTGGCCCCTACCTCCTCCAACTTAAATTCTAATTAAAAGTCCCTAAGTCACTGTAGTAAGTATGGGGGGGCGGTTACAGGAGGTTGGTATTGCGGGTCACATCTTACGTGAAACACATCAGACCGATTTTCTTGCAGGATGTTCAGAGGTACCTACTGACGTGTTTTTGAACTCCTTCTTCACGTTCCTCCGATTCGCGTACAGGGTGCAGTAGTGTACAAAATCTATTCCGTGATAGAAGAATGTTTCTTCTATCATGATCTACTAAAAATTATATATTGTAATGGGACAGTCGCCCGCGTATAGCGCCGAAAAATTAAAATTAAATATTTCAAACATTTCTTAATACGCGTGGAAAACGCTCTGCGTGAAGGCGGCAAGATTCGGCCGTTTTCCTGCTACCGGCGCCCACAAAGGTAGCGTATCGCGCCGTACCCTTTGTTTGCAAGGCCCTAGACTGGGCGCGCCGGTGACGCACGGGTGAGGTCTCCAAGTGACGCCACCAGCCCTCCGAATTCTAGGAAACCTGACGTCAATGAATTTCAGTGTTAGACGCCACGCCAGTAACCGTCTTCGACAACGCAGCAATTGGTCATGTAGAGTCGCGTGGTTTCGCGGACCACTAGCCGTTAGCCGCGCGAGGGTGCGTCCACGTGACCCGTCGGGCGGAGGAGCCCAATGCAGGCAGAAATTTCGTTCTTCTGAATGTAGCAGCGATAGGGTGAGGACGTGCTCTCCGCTTGGACCGGCCGCGAACGGAAGCGCGCCATGCTATGACTTGTATAAGTTACGCGGGCAACTCCGCTGTAGTGCACGGCCGTCTGCTCCACGCGATCGCGACCGAGGCTCCGTGTCCCGGGGGCAGTGTTCACGCGGCAAGAGCCGCACGCCACGCGCCGACGACCGCCGCCGCCTACCGCGAGATCGGACCGGACTTACGAGGCCACGCGCACTACATCGCGGACGATACAGCAGATTCCCGCTCAGTTCCGGGACGAGAAGCAGCTTATGGACATGAGATGATCGCAAGACTGCCCACGGACAGCTAAAGTCCTGCAGCGGGCCGTCCGAGTCGCCGGCATTGCTGCCGCCGCCGTCGCCCCAAGACGCCGCCGTCACGGTGAACGCCCGGATAGGCCTGGACAGTCAACCGACCGACCAACTGGCGGACTGTAATCCGCCAGCCGGCCCGAAAAAACCGCGTTCGCCCCGGGCCGCTGCTAAGGTAAATGATGGGCGAATGACCCGCCATGACAACACCGTGTCGCAAAATTAGACGTAAGTTAGTTTGTAAGGTTTTTCATGTAATCCGGCATCACCGATCAAATTTTTTGTAAATTAAATTTAGGTCTTTTATCAGATACGTCTTTCAATCTGAGTCATGCATGCTGACAACCACGCCACGCATGCTCCTGATATCAATTTCAGTAGGGGCAGCCGGGCAATGCTGCGATCTACATTCGGCACCAGGTAAGTCTAGGTCGGCCCTGAGAAAGCACCGCCCGTGGTGGTTGTAGAGAAAACCAGCCGAGGGTGTTACAATATATATATATATATATATATATATATATATATATATATATATATATATATATATATATATGTATATGTATATATATATAAATTTTCTAGCACGCCCACCTACTACCTTCCAGCCGGTGGCGATAGAGCGTGAAAGAATGAATGCTCGTGAAGCGAGCTTTGAATTATCAGGAAGCAGGATCTTTCGGGTATGAGAAAGGTCTGAACGCTTGACACAATAAATTAGGTAAAATTCTAGTAAAATGGGCATATATTCAGTGAAAAAAAATTACAATATAGTGGCAATTCAGTGGCACAAATATACCATAAAGTATGCACTTTGCGTAGATGGTCACTGCAAAGAAAACAGAAAAAAAAGAACACAACCACAAAATATATAGGCGTCACCTCGACTGCCTGAATACTTCAATAGTTACTATTCACAATTCTTTTGCTTCTACCTCTTTCTGAATTACTTTCGTGTACCTCATTCAACTCTTGCTATTCTTAAGTGTTCTCTGTGCACGGCCCTTTAAATGATTCTCTATAATTATTCTACCATAGACTGTTCACAGATGTCAGCCTTAAGCTGCCCATTTACTACAATACTGTGAACTCAAACAAAAGAACGAACGTGACACACACGTTACTTAAATTGGACCCTTTACAAAATTATAACAACTAATTATCCCTTGACATAAGACAATGAAAGCATGACTTTCAAATAAGATCACTTTTACACGTACCCTATTTCTCTGTGTTCTGGGCTTCTCTCGAAAAGACCGGAACACAGAGAAATAAAGTAGGCGGCGGAGCGATGGTCCGAGAAAGCGACATCTACCCGCAGGTTTTCGCACTCCGATGTCCGAAGTTACGGATCATGTTTTCTTGAGAGGGCGCGAAGGAGGAGAAAATTCACCCCTCCAGAAATTTCCCTAGGCGGAGTCACATAAATACCGCGACGCGCTTCGGGAGAGCTCTCTTTCAATTTCGACAGCGGCGACGACTCAAGCTAATTCTTCGGCGATAATAATTGGTTTGTGCAGGAGTATATTTTAACTTGCTTAGTTAAAGCTGATTTGAGAAACGCGGTAGTAAGAGTGATAGAATTCAGAAGTGAAGTGCATGTACAGTGTTAGCACTAACATTACGCAAGAAAGCAAGCGATGTGTTTGCTTTAAATTTGAAATAGTTTCATAATTGAAATAAATTCGCGCAGAAGGACTCCAGCGAACGAAATCCAGCATTTAATTTTGTACGCCACGATCACGCACGCTCAAAGTGTGGTATGTCGGCCGAGTGCTAGAAGCGTTCAATTCAATAACGCTAGTTATTCAAAGCTGGAAGCGCGAACGACGGGTACGCGGCACGCAGAAGGACGACTCCAGTGAAGACTCAAGCGTAGGCGAGAAGGACTTGGACCAAATACGTGGATGATACGAGCCAGAGATCGAGAGAAAGGTCTGGAATTTGGACGAGTGGCGGAATCCGGAGAATCGGGAGAAGGAAGTGGTACAATCGTGGAACATCGAACCAGTCAAGTGGCGCGGCGAGGACTGCGAGCGACCGAAAATCCCCAGGTTAACTGATGGCGAGCGGGAAGGAGATGTCGAGGAAAAGAACTGGCAACTTCTATGCAGCAATCTGTTGGGAAATCGTGTAGCTTTAAAATACCAGGCGAAGCGTCCTAAAAATAGGTGAAAGTTCCAAATAAGAAACTGGGAGAAATATTCCGAACGTATGAGCGGCAGTTTAGATTTCATTCGCTGTACGCACTGGCAAATTCGTTCGAATGCCATACCTTGTACAATTTTCCTAGAGTGAATTATGATTTTTCATGTAGTGTAAAAGTGATTTTATTTGAAAGTCATGCTTTCATTGTATTATGTCAGGGGATAATTAGTTGTTATAATTTGTAAAGGGTCCAATTTAAGTAACGTGTGTGTCACGTTCGTTCTTTTATTTGAGTTCACAGCATTGTAGTAAATGTGCAGCTTAAGGCTGACACCTGTGAACAGTCCATGGTAGAATAATTGTAGAGAATCATTTAAAGGGCCGTGCACGGAGAACACTTAAGAATAGCAAGAGTTGAATGAGGTACACGAAAGTAATTCAGAAAGAGGTAGAAGCAAAAGAATTGTGAATAGTAACTATTGAAGTATTCAGGCAGTCGAGGTGACGCCTATACATTTTGTGGTTGTGTTCTTTTTGTTTTCTGTTTTCTTTGCAGTGACCATCTACGCAAAGGCATACTTTATTGTATATTTGTGCCCTGTGTAATTTTTTTCACTAAATATATACTCATTTTACCAGAATTTTACCTAATTCATTGTGTCAAGGGTTCAGACCTTTCTCATCCTGCTTCCTGAGAATTCAAAGCTCGCTTCACGAGCATTCATTCTTTCACGCTCTATCGCCACCGGCTGGAAGGTAGTAGGTGGGCGTGTTAGAATATATATATATATATATATATATATA
>BLKR01013644.1:0-10161 GCA_011170035.1 Teleogryllus occipitalis
TGGACGGGGCGGTTGCCTTTGCTTTCAGTGGACTGTATAATTAGGTTGTTGAACGTTAGCAGGCAATCCACTCAGTCCCTTCCGAAGCTCGTAGGGAATCTTGCAGTGATGTGGGTTATGATGGAAACACAATTCTCACCTTGCAGAATGATGTTTAATAACTTTCAATGGTCACAATTGTTCTTTACAATTAAAGTACACTTTTAGTACTGTTCTCAATGTGAGAATACAGCAACCTTCCATCACGAATCACAAAGTGCGAGCACATGTGCTCGCCTGGCAACTTACTTGCAACTTCGTGTGAAACACATTAATTAGTTCAATTTATACAATGCTGAACTATAACAAATTGAAATAATGTGGCTTTTCACTTTGCCACGACATGAGTACAGAATGTTACTTTCTGTATGAGATTTTTACGTGATCTATTAACACGGAGCCCGAGACATGTTTCTCGCGAGGCTGCCTCTCAGCGACTGATTTCTTTTCGGTTGCGGGTACGCGACGAGGGGATTTGAACTGATTTGAACAGGCCAATTAGCGACTGCTTTTCCAGCGGTTGCAGTATGGCGAGGTGGGGTGAATTTGAACAGACCAATTGGCAACTGCTGGAATTTTGAAATGTTCTGGAAGGCTTTAGAAGGTTCAGGCGTGGAATATCGCGCCGCGTGCGCGCGGTGGTGCCGCTCGGCTAGTGGAAATTTCCATGCCGGGCTTCCGGAGTTGCCGCCTAGGGCGTAGGAAGTGTTTTATTTTATACCTTCCTTTTCTGCTTTTGCGTGTGGGCCCGAACACTGGCAATAATATTCCGGCGCATAATTAGTTGTGTTTTTCATCTCACGAAATTTCCTTCGTGATGAAGAGAAAATAAAAAAAGAATTATTTTGAATTTTAAAAAGAAATCTAGGACCATCTAAATTTTTAGTACAGCAACCATGTCGACAATACAATTCACGTATGTGCGTAAATGACCTATAACGCACGTTGAACTTCTAGATTAGAAATAGAAAAACAATGTCATCTTTATTCTTTCATTCGATTTATTTGATCATTCATTATCTCTGTTGGTGCAAGGAAAATCAAGTTGAATATTTTCAATTTTCTAAATTTATCTGCACAGTTGTATAGGCATTGACTATGTAATTCCTAGAAGAAAAGGGTTATCATTAGTTTGGACATTAGCAGGTAATGAACCAATTATTTTCGGAGATAATTTAGTTTTCACAAATCCATCTTGAGATAAAGGACACTCTGGCCATTGTTTGCTAAAATCGAATATTTTAACACGCTTGTTACAATTTCCGTTATCATTGTGGAGATATAGATAACTATGCACGTCCGGAAGACAAAAGCTAAGTAGCAATGAAAGCAATGCTTTGTTGATTTATTTTCATAGAAATACGCCTTTGAACTACCTTAGAAACATACATCACGATGCAAATATTCTTGAAAGAAACGCCCTTTTCAACGTAGAGCATAAATATTTAGCCAAATTATTTGGATTTTAGTTCAAATTTTAAAATATGTCGTTATGGCGCAAAACGAAATAATGCAATTTAACCCGTATATATACAGATAAATTATCATTCGAGAATTTTACACAAAATTTGAATCCAATCTCACCACACTATAATCAGTAGAAGTATAATTGTATCACATCTCATTCATTTAATTGACATCACAAGCTTATTATATTGTCAATGAAACTGATACATCTGGTCACATTTGCAGCTGCCATTAGAGTTTATGTGAATGGAATTTTCAGAAGAGCTGGTTCAGTATATGATGTAATTCATAGATTTTTAAGCATTAAATGACTTCACTAAACATACCAATTACTCTGAGTGTGAGTGAGGGTGAATATGGCGGTGTGGATCAAATCAAACATTCTGAGAAACATGAGCCCTGTAATCATTTTAAAAAGAACACAAACGTTTATAGACCTTTTGGTGGATTTGAATTTAAAATACAAGGTACATAAAATGCAATTGTAGCACGTTTTCTCAAATCATAGATCCAATTTAAAACCATCAATTAGACTTTTGTTCTTTGCTACTACTCTCTTTCTTGCCGAGTACGATAACTGCAAGTTAATACAGACCCCATATCGACTAAGGTTTTCTGAAAGAATAAAGACGTAGAGTACTCTAGGAGTGATTGTGTCAACAGTGGTGTACGAAGACAAAGACAACAACCCGTCCGAATTGACAAGTCGTTTGCAGGGCAGTACTTTTCCAGCTAGAAAGTTATTTGCGAGGGATCTTTCTAGGAAGACAGAAGTGAGCACAAGTCAAGTAAGTTCTTCCGTAGCTGACACAGACTCCCGGAAAACTATTTGACAGAAAATGGGAAGATCTAAAATTATTTGAATAATAATGTAACAGATACACAAAAAGCTATACGTTCGTTCTATTGAAGTTACAAATTAAAAAAATAAGAAATATATATTTTGATTTCGTGATTATGTATTTACTCGTAAGTAGTTTAATTCGCAAGTGACCACCACGCTCACCTCTACGCGTGACACCGGCTTAGGTGACTCAGGGTGTCAATTGATGTCTCTCCAATGCCTCTGAGCTCCTAGGGTTCCAGTGTCGCTCGGTGGTGAGATCTTCGACACTGGCTGCATAGTTCGGATGAGTTTAGCCGTTAGCTGGAAGAGAATTCTTGCGGCCTGCTGCTCAATTCAGTAGTTTCCTCTGGTTTCTCTTTTAAAGACCAGACAAATGCCGAAGAGGTACCGTAACAGACAGGCCACGGACCGCGCATGTTCTTTCCTTCCACTTCCCTTTCTTGCGCTTGCCCCTTACATACATACATACATACATACATACATACATACATATATACAAGCATACACGCATACATGCATACACGCATACACGCATACATGCATACATCCATACATGCATACATCCATACACGCATACACGCATACACGCATACATGCATACACGCATACATGCATACACGCATACATGCATACACGCATACATGCATACACGCATACATGCATACACGCATACATGCATACACGCATACATGCATACACGCATACATGCATACACGCATACATGCATACACGCATACATGCATACACGCATACATGCATACACGCATACACGCATACACGCATACATGCATACATGCATACGCATACATCGATACACGCATACATCGATACACGCATACATCGATACACGCATACATCGATACACGCATACATCGATACACGCATACATCGATACACGCATACATCGATACACGCATACATAGATACACGCATACATAGATACACGCATACATAGATACACGCATACATAGATACACGCATACATAGATACACGCATACATAGATACACGGATACACGGATACACACACACTTCCATGCACTACACTACCACAAATGCCGGGAGAGCAGTCGGGAGCTTCGAATTTGTCCCGGCTCGGACGGTGTCCCTCTGGCGGCGCACCTCCCGGGATGAAAACATGCACTATACTAACGGGACTAATGACCTTAGTGGTTGACGCCCCCGCAATCACTAATCAATGAATCCATCAACCAATAGATCAATAATTCGACGTGTGACGGGAGTCGGGTCGACCTGCCGAGGGTTTGAATATATCGCACATCGACTGACGTTCCTGAAAAAAGAAGAAATGTGATCCACAAGAAGTGGCGACATTATTAGTGCTGTACGAATTCAGTGACAACTTGTCTGAGTGGAGGAGTGGATTTCAGGGAAGTACTTTAACTAGAAAGCTATTCGTAAGAAATCTCTGGGGCAGGCAGAAGTAAGTGCAAGTTGGTAGTCAAGCAGTCTCTTCATTAGCAGCCACAGACATTGGGGCTGCATGAGAAGAAAACGCAAGGGAATCTCCAATATGATTTGCTAACTCATAATAAAATTTACTGTAGTTAATCAAATTGTTAAGCAAGGGATGGACATTTACTTGCGCGATTTCATATTATAGGTATTGATAGTCATGGAATAATGGCAAAATTGTTTTTAAGAGCATACTATTCGTTTATGATAAAATGACCTTTTGTTACTCCCATTGTATAATTCTGTCATTTGAAGGCAAAATAATTGTTCCAAATTAATACTCATTGCGATATAGATTTCATTATAATACAGGTTCTTGACCAATCGCAGAGATTAGAAACCAAGTAATGGCACCTTATTAATTATTGACAATCGTTCTAGTAAATGTTTCGTTCGATTTTGTCAATTAGATTTCATTTAATATTTTATTACGCTTGTCAGTTTTAATTTATTTTATAATTAATAATTTTACGTGGAATATTATTTATAATAAATTTGATCACTTTTTCATTTTGATCATATTTGACTAGTTCAGTCGTAAACCACAACTTCGGCTGCATGTGTACATGTGAACTGTCACGAAACGATTCAATATAAATGTTCAACTTATCAAAGTTACTCTAAGTCTTAGAAAAAGTACCGTATGCAACTCGATGTAACGAGTATTAACACACTCGTGTGAAGATCACGATACTCGCTCATGTCATAATGTCTCATTGTTGCATTAAGACCCATCATTACATCATCGTTTCAGAATATAGTTCTACAATATTGAAAAAATGAACGACAAATTCCTACAATAGGTATCCACAATTAATGGATCGATGCTATTAAAAGTATTAACTACTGATTTTAAATGCATGGCCTTTTTAGGATCTGACAATATCTGATGTAAAATGATTCTTAATAGTTTTATAATTTAGTATAAGTTAGTAAATTATAACTATTAATTTAACAACATGAAAAATGTCAATAATATTCATGTAAATAACTAGGGAACGATTTGTATGATAATTTATTAGTAATATTTGCGCTGAAGAATGTAATAACAAATTTCTTTTATCATATTTTATCGTTCTTAATTCAACATCCTTTCGAACTCAACATGCATTGCTATCATGGCGAAAGCATAAAATACCAAATTAGTTCTCCCTCTTAATATTTGGAAAACCCAACTACCGTGTTTTTTGACAAAAATGCCAAATTCAGCAGTAAAATTACTGTCTCTTTCCAACTCTAGTAAATTCCGACATTGATATTAACAATTTCTTCAAATAGCCTTTTCTTGTGGTTAGATTCTCTATGAACTATGCGGGTGTTCTTAAACTTGAAAAGGTGTTTAGTTTGTTTGGTATGTTGTGCAAGGACACACATAGGGGAGTCTTTTTTAGATCATATTGATACTGATATAACAATTTCTTCAAATACTGCTACATGCATAACTAGTTGTTGGGGAGGGCATCCGTAGTTAATATTGTATCATTATTTTTTATGTTACTTGATCTCGATCAGGCTTTTCGTCCAGTTTCCCTGATCCATTGAGCAAATGCTGAGATGGCCCCTTGATTTGCTTCTGGACATAAATGTAACTTCATTATATGTGCACGCCTTCTAGAACTCAGTGGGAAATATAGTTATTCAAATTATCGTTTCCATGTTGTCATGGCAAGAAGTATTATTCCTTGACATAGGACATCATGGACAAGAGTCCAAAATTTATTGCTTCTTTATCCTTAAATCTAGATTTTTTACGTGGGATCGGCGTTTTTTTAAATTCAAAATTCAAGTAGTTTATGACTTAGCGTAGGGATCACAGAATTTTGAAAATGTGATTTCCAATGAATTTTAATAATATAAATAAAATAAAACAATTTATCGGAAGTACGTCAAATTACGATTTATTTACATTTTCTTTCAGTACAATTCTCAAGATGTCAATTAAGGATAGTTTAATAATAATTTGTCAATACATGTAACAGTTAACAATTGTTTTCCTCATTATTGATTTGTCCGTTTATATTGCTAATTGAACAAGTGGTCGACCGGATACGCATTGTTTCTGGCACGGAGTGCTTGTAGCACGTAGCTTTGACACAAAGCGTTTTTCAATCACTTACGTTCGGGCCGTGGCCCTGGTCAGACGTGACGTGCAATGGATCCGTGTGCTGTAGCAACTCCAAGCTGGAGTTGGTCTGGATGCAGACATGAAGCTTGGCCATCTTGTATATTAGTAAGGCGTATATAGTTGATATTACTTTCGTAGTATCTTACTTTTGTTTTTCCCATATGTTGATTCAGTTGATTATATGTTGATTATGGTGTAATTATAAATAATATTGTTCAGATAAGTTGTCTTCATTCCTTATGTTTCTTGTGTTTACTATAGCCCTGAGGAAGGAATTACATATTCCGAAACGTTGGCAAATTAATGTGTTTTATTAATTGACCAATCCCGTGATCCACATCCCACTATTAAACTCATTCTTCGGCAACAATACACCTAAAACCTGAGGCTGCTTGTCAACACCCCTATACTCTTTAATTGTTTTTGCTCTCATGTAAACATTTCTTCTAATTCAAAAAAAGTGTGAGTATATATAAAATACGTATTACAATTTTTCATTAATATCAATTTTATATCCTGCTATTCTCGGTATCAAATAATAAAAAACTTGTTTAAAACGCAATTAATCGCAAGACCTTTTAAATTTAGGAAAATTAGCAATAATTTTGTATTAAGGATATTCTGGAAGCTATTAAATTTTCTTGGTGATATCTTAAAAGGGAACAAAAATAATCACTAAAAATATTCACCTGAAAGGGGCAGTATGCAACCCGCAGGAAGCACTTCAGTGTAGCGGCTGATGGACTACTCAGTCAGAGGTGCCTCTTGGAGAACTTCGTTCCCAGGCATTTCAGTTGTATTTTATACAATTTTTACTAAAAGTAAAACGTTTATTCTTAAAGAAATATGTTTCTTTAATGATTTTCCTTAATGGAATCTGTTTCTTAAAAAACAGATCTTAAATAAGTTCATGTTAAACTTTTCGAAAATGTGAGTAGTTTTCGTATTATTTTGTGCGAAATATAGGCAATTCATTTCTGAAAAACAAATCCATTTTTTTCAATTTAAATTTTACCCTCATATGTAATAAGGGACTGTAATAAATATGGTGCATGTCCAATTTTCGGGTATTGTTCTTTTTTTCGAAAATGCCAACATGTAAACATTTGAAAACCACGACATTGAAGATACCAATTCTTGATTTAAACAAAATGTTGTAAAAAATCATCTCATCTTTTCAAAAAATTGTTCACGACCTTTTTAAAGATCTGATTTTTTTCAACAAATTGTTTAAAGCAAAAATCATTGTCTCCAATTTTCAAACTTCCAAATTTCTAACTCCGTTTTCTCGTTTGTTTGGCATTTTCGAAAAAAACGAACAATAGCCGAAAATAGGACTAGCACCATATTTTTTACCGCCCCTAATTGCATATCAGTATAAAATTAAAAGAAAAAATTGGAGCGGTTTTTTAGAAATAAATTGCCCGCATTTCGCTCAAAATTACACTAAATCTACTCTCATTTTCAAAACGTTTAACATGAATTTATTTAAGATTTGTCTTTAAGGAGTGGAATTCATTAAAGAAAAAATCTCTCTTATCAATATTATAGTTGTATGAAGACGCCCCGAAAAATCGCTCTTTTTCAATTTTCATAAAATCTGTCGTTCCAGTCAGTGAGAAAAACTTTCAGTAAAACCTGTATGAAATAGAACTGAAGTTCCTAGGGAAGGTGTTCTCCAAAAGGCACCTATGACTCAGTAGTCCATGAGAGCAGAGCAACTGCAATGTTTTGTTATGGCGGGTTGCATACTGCCCCTTTCAGGTTAGTATTTTTAGTGATTATTTTTGTTCCCTTTTAATATATCACCAAGATAATTTAGAAGCGTCTAGAATATTCTAAATGAAAAATTATTGCAGATTTTCATAAATTTAAAAAGGTTGTCTTGCAAATAATTGCGTTCTACAGAAGATTTTTATTGTTGTATGACAAGAATAGCACGATATAAAATTGATATTTAATGAATAATTGTACTACTATCTTATATACATAGTCACAATTAGAGTTCGTAGAAACGTTCATGAGAGGGCAAAAAAATTTAGAGAGCATAGGGGTGTCCACAAGAAGTCTTAGGTTTCAAGAATGGATTGTTGCCAAAAATCAGAAAATTTTAATATTGTACCCTGACGATGTAGGCATCATGGACAACATTATCCCAAAAATATTTCAAGTTTGAAGGATCCGTGTCATAAAATGTAATTTTTTACTCGGAATGATCCATTTAGTACACATGCCTCGGCTCCAATAAATTCATTCTTTGGCCTCTAGGCCTGGTGGCATGTGGACTTGGCGGAAGCAGTTCAAATTTTCTTCACTAGGGGGATTTTCCTTTGAAGCAGATAAACATCTTAATGAGTATAAGCTTTTCTTCAAGCTTCTAGACAATGTTCTCAGGTTCGAATTTTCGATAATTAGGAACAATCGAGGTTTTTATAATGCAAAAAAGCAAACTTTTAACCTTATTTTCTATACCGTTTACAGCAACCATACAAAAAAAACTTTATATGTGCCATTTGGTGCTCAAGACATGTACGAAGTACAAAATAAATTAAGACCTAACACAACTCTTGAAAAAACAACACAAAGAAGGTTGTATCAAATTCGTTCTAACTGTTGGGACTAATACGATATATTGATGGGGCTACGGTGAGGCATCGTAGGGTCTAGTGCCTCAACAGTACATTTTTATCGTTTGGTGTGCCCAAATACTGTAATATTTTGAGTTCTTGCTATATGGTTATTAATAATAGAATACCTTTCTTATTATTTTCTATTTTTTGTTAATTTTGGATACCAGTAAGTAGCTATAGAAGGAGTCTGAGCACCAGGTCTCAGCAACTAGTGAAGGAAACCAGTGTTTATTGATAAACTATTTGCTACTTTTTATCCCATTCCCTATCCTATCTTTCTGGAGACGCCATTACTCTCTGTCTAATTATATTTCTTGCATATTTTCAACACATTCAATGTTTTTCTTTCTAATCATTTCCTGCCTACCTGCCTCCCCTCTCTGTGTCTAATTCTCATATTTTCTCTTTGCTTGCCTCTCACCTTGTCTTCCTCTTCCAATTCTCTCTGTCCCCCACTCTGTCTTTCTGCCGCTCTCTCCTACAATTCGCTTTACCATTCTTACTCCTCGACTGCTCTTCCAATTCACTTGTCTCCGTCTCTCTACCTGTCTCTGCGCTTCTTTTCAAGTCATCCTCGTTACATCCGTCTCTCTCTCTTAGAGAGACTCTCATACACTCGACCCTTTTGTTTCCTCTCTCTCCGCTTTCCCTACCTTCCTTTTGCCGTCCTTTTATTTGTCTCCCCTCCTGGCATCTCTCCCTTTCTCTCTTCTAAATCTTCTTGTCTCTGTTGGTCTGCATCTCATTCTTCTCTCTCCCTTTCTCCCTCCTCTCTCTTTCACTCTGCCACTCTCCGTTGCCTCGCTCCTTCCCTACCCCTCTTTCTGTGCACCTCTCCGTCTCTCTCTCCATCACTCTCTCCGTCTCTCTCTCCGTCTCTCTCTCCATCACTCTCTCCGTCTCTCTCTCCATCACTCTCTCCGTCTCTCTCTCCATCACTCTCTCCATCACTCTCTCCATCACTCTCTCCATCACTCTCTCCATCTCTGCTCATCTCTCACTCCATCTCTCACTCCATCTCTCCACTCCATCTCTCCACTCCATCTCTCACTCCATCTCTCACTCCATCTCTCCCGCTCCATCTCTCACTCCATCTCTCACTCCATCTCTCACCTCTCCATCTCTCCCTCTCCATCTCTCTCCATCTCTCTCTCTCCATCTCTCTCTCTCCATCTCTCTCCTCCATCTCTCTCTCCATCTCTCTCTCTCCATCTCTCTCTCTCCATCTCTCTCTCTCCCATCTCTCTCTCCATCTCTCTCTCCATCTCTCTCCATCTCTCTCTCTCCATCTCTCTCTCTCCATCCTCTCTCTCTCCATCTCTCTCTCTCCATCTCTCTCTCCATCTCTCTCTCTCTCCATCTCTCTCTCTCTCTCTCTCTCTCTCTCTCTCTCTCCATCTCTCTCTCTCTCCCTCTCTCTCTCTCTCCATCTCTCTCCATCTATCTCTCTCCATCTCTCTCTCTCCATCTATCTCTCTCCATCTCTCTCTCTCCATCTATCTCTCTCCATCTATCTCTCTCCATCTCTCTCTCTCTCCATCTCTCTCTCTCTCCATCTCTCTCTCTCTCCATCTCTCT
>BLKR01013645.1:0-10132 GCA_011170035.1 Teleogryllus occipitalis
AATTTACTATGTTAAATTTGTTATGGAGCTGTGTGGCCATGATTCCTACTGAAATAAGACGTGAGTGAATTTTGTATGTTATTGATAATGGTTAGAATGATAGTATTGATTAAATTAATTATGTATGTTGAAATAGGGTTGATTATTGTGTGCATGAAATAATTATCATTATTATTGTTGTTACGGTTATCATTGTTTTGATGAGTGTTTGCTTGATTCTTGTCGTGGTTTGAGTTTCTATTTGCTATATTTCTTACGTGGGTGAAATTTTGAATATTGCTAGTGCTAGCAGGGGAAAGGCCAGGGAAATTTTGCTAGGCCAGGGAAATTTTGAGAGTTCAGATTTAACTGGTTGTCGTTTTTTTGTTCAGTCTTTGAACGTCCTTGCTGATTAGTTTTTTGGGTGGTTTCTGTGAGCTTTTTGTTGTAGGAACATTCCTCAGATCTCGTATCCGCGCGGTGCGAACCGTTGCAGTTCTTACAAATAGAAGGGTTTTCTTTTTGGGGGCAATTTACATAGTAGTGATCTTTTGCGCAATAAATGCATGCTATGTTGTGGTTGCATTTATTTCTAGTATGCCCGAAATCTAGACATCGAAGGCATTGGATAGGGCCCTTGGCTTTGCGCCTTTTTTCTGGTTTGGCAATCAAGTTACAAATTTGATTTATTTGTAGTACACTTTGTTTTGACTCGACTGCCACTACCGGGATGGGGATGTTGTCTTTGTACAGTCTGGTCACACTAATTAGCGATGGACACTTTACCTTGAGATCTTAATATATTTCTTTCTGGGTTATTGATGGATGAAGATTCTTAAACACTATGGAAAATTTTTTGTTGGCTGGGTCTTTATAAGTGTGAATTTTCTGTTCGTGCTAATTAGATATTTTATTGCTAAAGTCTGCAACAGTTTTGAAAAGCACTTTACCTTTGTTGTTGACAATGGCCGAAGTAAACTGGTTAGTTATTTATTTCTTAATTTCCCTATTGAATTCAGCAACATTCTGAATGTGGGCTACAAAGATGGGTGGTATTTTAACAGTCAAGTTTAAATGGTCGTTATTTTGTTCATTAATGAATAGAAATCTGTTGTCCTCGCGATCATCACTTTCTTCGCCGAGTACGGAGAATCTGTTACCAGTAGGTACATTATATTGTTATTCGGTGGGATTTGTTGAGTTTACACTCGGATTGTCACCGGACAGATTCATTTTCTTGTTCTCGGTATCACTTTCACTTTCACTGACTGACCTTTTTTGTGCCTGAGGCGGTGGTGGTTGTGTTGATGACGCGTAGTTCTGACTGAGCAAAGCAGGGTTGATGCTGCCATCGGTGCTGGTCGTGAGTGGCGTTGATGGTTATGTCCATGGCCTCGCTACTTGCTGGAAGCGGCAACACTGAAGAAACATCACTGTTGTCACCGTTATGGACGATGCGCAGGGCTTCGGATATTGTTTGCCCTGTGCTTGGATTAATGGCATAAGCCATATACTTTTCCCTAACTAGTGTTCAGATGTTACAGATGATACTGAACACAGATGTATACTATAACCAGAGTTCACTGGTGTACTACCGTGCCGGGGCTGGCTTGGCCTGTCCGGCGCGGAGCGATATCGTCTGGGACGATAGTAGCTACTGAACAGAGCGACTGCTCTGGCCCGCGGCTGAAACGAGAATGACAGGGGAGCTAAGATTATACCGCTCTTCAGAAAAAAGGGGGGGGGATTAAATTCAAATTCCCGGTGGCCCAGATCGCTAAGGCAGTAGTGTTGTTGTGATCTCGGATCGAAGGGTCGCGGGTTCGAGTCCCGCCTCGGGCATGGTTGTCTTTGTGTTCGTCCTTCCAGCCCTTATCATCACCATATCGTTTCATCTTCATAGTTACTATACCGTTAACACCAATAGTGGCAGTTAATGACCTAGATGTTGATGCGACCTTAAATAACCAATTTAAAAAATCAAATTATCGGCAAATCTTTTTTTTGTCACTTTTTTTTCAAAAATATTTAGGATACTTTTTTACATTCGAATTGAAATATTTCTCAGCAATCACGACACGTTTAGAGATTGCCAACATGGATTTCGAAAATCAAAATGTACGGAGACAGCTATACTTTCATTTATTAAAGATGTCGCCTCATCCATGGATTCAAACGAAGTAACTATAGTGCGGTGTGCACGATGGCGGAGAAGGGATGCCTGACCTTGAATGGGGCTACTGCTGCAGGAACGCGGCCACGGGTCCCTACAGAAGCGTAACTTCATTAACATATTCACAAACTAAATGTTTCCATTAACATACACTGTGTTCTTCCATGTCTGTTTTGGTGATGATTTTAAAAAAAAATGGGAAGTGGTATTACTATACATTGGAGACTTCCGAGTGAGGTCGTTGTGAATCCTTCGATTCCCATTATTAGCGAAATCCAGTGTAAAATTTTCCAAACAGCCTCTACGCATCGATTCAGTTACGTTGCAAAGTTGACTCCCAATTCCATTCCAATTAGTCTGCTCAACGAAGTCAAAATATTGTTATCATGTATTCCTAATTTCATTTACGAACAACAGAGGAAAAAAATATTATATTTTGTTAGTAAATTCCTGTTCTCAAAAATAACTTTACTGCAAATTAAATATTAGCAGACCAGGCAAAACAATATTGAAAGCAATTACGAATTAGAAAATATGCCATTATAGTTCTGTTTAACGCACGGGAGGTCGAGGGCGAGCACGGCACTCATCGGACTTGAATGCCTATCAAAGCATCAAGCAGTTTCTCCAACATTTCTTTATGTCCTTTTTGTATTACAATATTATCCCATGTATATTTGCTATAATTTTTGAAAATAAATAATAATAATAATTATTATTATTATTTATATTTTATAACTAATTTTTCAGAAAGTTCGTGATATTATAAGCCCAATTTAGGACCGTAGAGGAGAAGTCAATTACAACATCAAAATATTAATTTTATTTCAATACTCTGGAGTGCTTTACGTCTTCGTTGTCATTGTTGTCAGGTATGAACATGATCAGGTCAGGTCAGGTATCAACATTGAAAACATCCAATATCATGTAATCTCGAAGACAGAGCAACTGAATTATGATAATACAAACCGAAGCCATGTTCATTACATATAAAAAAACATATTAAAATTTGGAATAAAACAATGAGAAACAGGAACTATCGATGTAAAACCAAGCAGGGAAGGTATTGTGACAGTCAACTTAACAGTAGGTTCGTTACGTAAAAATGTTAAGTAAATAATGTATACTTTTGTTGCAACACAGTTTCGTCAGAAACGTTTGAAGAAACACTTTCAGATTGGAAGAAGGAATGAACTAGAACTCTTAAGAGTATTACTCTTCTTCGCCACATCACTTCCAAAACCATCCGAATGAACTCCTAGACCTCATTAGACAAAAAAGACGTTACTACCGAACTAGACAAAAAGAGGACAAGACCATTTACTAACAATTTAAACGTGCACTCCACGACAAACTGACTCAACACCACGGAAATACTTGGGACAAGACTGTACGGGACGCAAATTTAAAACACCCTGACCGACTATGGAAAATAATTAAAACCATGAAGGCAGCCCCACAACCTATCTCTCCCATAATGCTACCAGATAACACCCTCACATACGATCCCAAGGTCATTGCTGAAGCCTTCACCCAATTCCACTCCTCCAAATTCCCAGAAACCAACCCCCCACTCCCTTCATCCGCTATCCTTAATTTCTTGAAAACCCCGCCTCTTCCAACTGCTCAGCAACAGTTGTGGACTTTCACTAACAACGAAATACGAGACGAAATTCTTGTACCGACAAAAGCTGCAGGCCCCGATGGAGTTAAGACGGCGGCACTAAAACATCTGACTCACAATGCGACTCACCATTTGACTGTCATTTTCAACGCATGCATACGTCTATCTCACAACCCCTCCATCTGGAAACATGCCACCGTCATCATGATCCAAAAACAACTTAGCAGCTACAGACCAATCAATCTCTTACCCACTCCCAGCAAACTATTTGAATGACTTCTACTCAGACGAATGACACCACTTCTAACGTATTACAAAAAACACAGTTTGGTTTCAGAGAGAATAGGTCAGCTGTACTACAGACTCTACGACTTGCCCTAGACGTTTCAACATCCCTACAATATCCATGCGACGTCCCTGCCTTATTTACAGATTTCAGCAGTGCCTTTGACTCAGTCAACCACGAGATCCTCCTTCTCAAAATAAAACCATACATTCCAGAATCCCTTCAGTCCTTTTTGAGAAATTACCTCTCCCTCCGCTCCTTCCGCGTAAGACACCTTTCATGCTATTCCTCTTCCTATCCCATCCAAGCCGGCGTCCCTCAGGGCGCTGTGCTGTCTCATACCCTTTTCAACATCTTCATCAATGACATACCAGTACCTCACAATGTAAATGACTATCTATACGCAGACGACCTGGCATATACTGTGACCAACCACACGACTAAAATGGCATTATGGAAATTACGATAAGTCGCTAACCTTCTCACAGTCTGGGCCAGAGAAAACCAAATATCAATCAATGCATCCAAATGTCAAGCGATCATATTTGAATGGAAAAGAGCAAATCCAGCAATAGCCCCCATTAAAATCAATGACGTGGACATTCCATGGAAACGACGTACCAAGTGACGTACCTTGAACTGACCTTGGATTGACATTTAATAGTAAACTACTGTGGACGCGACACATCAAGGACAAGACCCAAGAAGCACACCGGACAATCAACGCCTTACTGCCCATCATGACAAACAAGAACGTTAAACACAAAACCAAATTTTACATACTCGTATACGTACCATCGGACATGTTCCCAGCCCTAAAATTACACCTGCATCAAAATAACCTGTGATCCCCTCCTACATCTTAATGAAGAAACGTACCTCCTCCTACAATACCCACCCTTTAACAAAATAACCTCTCTAAAGCCTAGACCTAACAAATTAACCCGTCTTCTCATGTCCAAAACATCACCCACCCATTCACGCTTCCCATACGCCATTCTCTCCTATCACCAGTTCATCTGGGGGATGGAGAGATAAGACTGGGATGGGAGATTATTTTTGCACCATGTTAAAATCACACACATGTTGAGGAGTACAATATCTGTACAGGCAGCACGACTAAACACACACATACGCAAGAGTATTACTCAGATCGGCGGGAAGCGTTTTGTTGTGATCTGGCTAAGTAAAATTTTTTTTAGTGAAGAACATAGAAGAATTCAAAAGCGTTTCAAGACAGTAAATCGCCTTATGAACTGTAATACACATGGCCCACATCATTAGTTGCCCAAAAACCACTTACCAGTTTGTGCTCCGAAACGGTTCATTTTGCACAAATCCAAATGGAAATAATGGGCAGAATTAATATTCAAGCACAGAATTTATTTTATAAATAGTTCAGTTACGGAATCTCGACACACAAATACGCCGTAGGTGGAGGGTAAGCGTACGGCTCGCTTCCTCCGCAGACTGACACATACTATTATACATTCTCACACTGTATGTTTGCATCGGTCATGAAATCTAATTCTTCTAATTATTAACAATTCAAACAGCAGAAGCAATCATAAACATCAGAATTCTTGAACATTGACTAATAGCTAGCGAAATTTGAAAGTGGGCGTTGCGCTCATCCCTGGATGTTACACTTCAATTTCCTTAATAGTTTACAAATCCAATTATTTAATATTCACCTCTTACCTTAAGAGTTAGGGACATTCGTGCAATCCAGGCGTATGTAAAGCTTCCAATATCGCGAAACTGTTTTCTTCCTTGAATATGGCATTATCTCGCGCCAACTTCCTTAGCAAATTTCCGTGACTTTGTATGAACAAACAAAATCTCTCACTATACGCCATTTTCTTTTTCCCAAAATGCCCTGTTGTTCTTGCAAGAATCGCCATCATTTGCAAAATCTTTGAATAGCTAAGATTCCCTAGATCTTGGAGTTGAGAACCGGTGGGATAAACTGGCGCGCACTACAAAATGACTCTGCTTTAAATGCATTCAATGAAGCTACCCGATAACCGCGAGAATAACACGCGGTTTCATTACGAAGAGCAAAAATTCCTTCACGTTAATCGTCGTTTAACGTCAATATCCTATCCATGCGCACAATGAATCTATATTACTAATTTCCAATTCGCTTCGAAATTGAAAGAAAACTATGTTGTCTCCGGATATGTGAGAGGTGTTTATAGTTTTGTTAGATACCCAAGAATTCGGGAAAAATCCAAAAAAATGAAAGAGTTTGAGTGAAATATCTATGTTATTCCTCTATTGGCGTATCGAATTAAATCTCATACTCTGTACGTCACAGCTTATGATTGACTGATTGATTTTTTCGTGTTTCCGGGCGCGTCAACTGCTTTGGTCATTAGTCCCGTTAGTGTAGTGCATGTTTTTTCTTCGCGGGAGATGGCGGTGATCTTCCCCGCTGGATGGCGAGATCCGGCGCCGACCTACCGTCGGCTAGCGGGGTTTCCCCCTAACCAGGACTCTCTCACCAGCGGGGCACCACCACAGCCGGGACAAGCTCGAAGCTCCCAAAATATGTGGTAGTGTAGTGCATGTAAGTGTAAGTGTGTGTGTGTGTAAGGGGAGAGGATAGGACAAGGAACAGGAAGAACAGGTGTCGCGCGATCCGTGGCCCGTTTGGTAGGGTACTGCTCCGGCATTCGCCTGGTGTTGATCGGAGAAACTACGGGAAACTAACGATCAGAGCAGCCGGCCGCTCGAATTATTCTCTAGACAGGGACTGAATTCGACGTAGCTGAAAAGCTAGTGTCAGATATCCTCCCGCCGTCAGGACTCGAACCTAGGATCCCTCGGTCAGAGGCGCTGCAGCGACATCAGTTGATGCACTGAGCTACCGCTCCCGGTCACTCCCTGCTTACGACATTCCCGACGTTTGCGACAGGAAGGCTCCAAGGCAGAGGCCGGTGCCAATAAAAATCATGCATTAAGTTATGAATCTGTAATTTTGTTGATTTTTTGACTCGTGTAACTGTGTATACATATTTACTACACTACGTTATTGCAGTATTTACGGAGACTGGTTTGTTAACATATTTAATTGATTGCAATGTTATATTTGAGTATTTGTTCCGAAACAATGAGAGTACTACTTTTTGGAAAACCATTTTGTGTTGTTTTGTTTAGTAACACTTTTGCTATTTTAGGCCACTAGTAATATTCTATGTCTTCAATAACTACGGCAGGGTTCGTATCTGTTGCCTTGGGAACGAAAATTTTCCGTAATTTTGTGTTCAGTTAGATGGAGAGTTACAACTCTCCTTCTACTTGGATGGACCTTCCTTCCAAGCTACTGATAACAACGCCGGCGGTGGCCACTTCTGTTTGCAGCATGATAGAATGGGAAATGTACTACGTCACTGATCACTAGCAATATCGCACACCTTATGACAAAAGTGGCCATATTCTGAAATCATAAGAACGGGACATTTTAGTTTTTGTCACAACGATAAAAGTCTCATAAGAGAACGTTAAACACTACTTTATCCCGAATATTTAGGTATGGAAATTAAATGAATAAAATAAATGAATAACTACATCACGATGTAAAAGCATTCAATTCACACCAACCAAAGAATACCATAGAAAGGAACAGAAATTTAAGAAAACAACATTTGTTTAATTTGAACTTTCATTCATTTAGAAGTAGGTCAGCATTTCTCAATAACGATTGCGTACTAAGTTGCAAAGAAACTCTCACAAGCTGAGGGATCGGATTATTGAATTTCCCCATGACGATATCGTTTGTAATAAAACATACACAAGTTGAAATGTCGCCATAATTGCATTTTCTCTTCCTCAATACCACAACTGACTCTCTATACACTCTTTGTATGCAGCACATGAGCATTACATCTTGTCGGATTTACTTTTTTATACGCAAATGCTAAGCAAACGGAATATATTACGATAAATTTAATGTTGACCGTATTTTATTGTGACAAGTCATTGTCTCGAAAAAAGTGACATTTTAGCGTTCCGTTTACCTGTCAAAGAATATGGGACAAGGACTCAAAATAAGGGACTTTCCCGGCTAATTTGGTACGCCTGGTCACCTTACTTATAACTTCATAGTTATCGCATATTATATTATTATTATTATTATTATTATTATTATTATTACTTCCATTCATCTTTCCACTATTTATATTTAAAATGTTGGGATGGAATTCTGGTACTCAAGAAAACGTGTGCAGATAATCTGTGACGGATCATCCGTCCTACACAGTTTTTACTGTTTCTTTAACCAAATAAATAAAATCAAGTCGAGGTAACTAACTCACTAAAGGTTGCGGGTACTACGCCCCAAGAAACTGGTCCAAGATTTAAAAGTAAGAGTTTCATAAAACTCCGGGATGAACATACGTCACTGGATGCCTCGCCTCAGAGTTTTTTGGAGAAGTCAGTTGACAGTTATTGCCCCCAAGGCAAAATTAATTCCAATTTCCTCTACTAAAGCAAAGAAAGGAAGCACTAAAATGAAATATATTAGTTCGAAATATTTTAATTTTGGTTGTTCCTTATGACAAAATATATTTTTATATTTTTCAGACAATTTTTTTAAATTTTAGACAACCAAGATTAAAAATAACTAACATGTCACTTATTTTAAAATTCTATTCAAATGAAAAATTCATTAAATTCATAAAATTGAGAAATTTAACACATCGTTTCGGAGACTGTTCCGTCTCCCTCACCAGGTATTATAATTAAAAATAATATTTAAAATATAACAAATGAATGAAATGCACAAAAATTATATTTACAAAATTAGTCAACGTAGTGAAAAAATTACAAAAATTACAAAAATTACAAAAATTACAAAAAATAAAAAAAAAAACATTATACCCTAATGAAGATGGAAGATCACCCGCTATTCACATATAGATGAGCTATAAAAGCACGTACTTTATCTCATTATTTCTAAATTTGCAATTTTCTAAAATTCAGAAAGGTCAACGAAAATGAAACCCCCGCCATTATTTTAAGCGTTCTTCTTCTATTCTTGGAAAAAGTTGCATTAATTTTAAACTCTAACAACGTGAAAACTACTAGTTTTCCTAAAAAAACTGAAGATAACCTTTTTAAGAGCTGATTTTATAAAACAGATTTTGTCAAAGGCAAAATCCTCTATCTCCGATTTTGCAGTTTTGAAATGTTAACTTTGTGCAATTTTGAGAACTGCTGAGTGTTTGACGAAAATGAGGCTAGCACCAGATATTTTACCCAACCTTGATACATACCTGGAGAAAATTTAAAGAAAAAAAATGGTGCTGGTTTAGAAAAAAAAGCTTTAAAAAATTAAAAATTGCCTTTGCGTACTAAGTTGCTGCAAAATTTCGCGAAAACTACTCATATATTTTCGCAAAATTGAACATGACCTCGTTTCAAGATTTGTCTTTAAGGAACATATCTACATTAAAAATCTCTATCTGGTTGTAGGAAGTCGCGCAAACAAGAAATAAAGATGGGGATAGGATTTAGGACACTTCGCAGGGGTTGGATTAGCCCGTGTGAAGCAGCAAAACTCGTTTTCTTGGAACACATTTCACATGAGATTCGACGGGAATCGAACCCGGACCCCCTGGGTGAAAGGTGAGAAACATCGCTCGGCGCCACGAGATGACCTTTTTTTGTTAGGGCCCGACAATAGGAATTTTCTGCCGAAAATTCGCCATTTGCCCAACTTAAGATTACATAACTCTTTTCTTACGAAGTTAATGCGGGAAAGTAAAAAATAATGTGTTATTAACAAAAATATTTAAGACGTTACCATCAATAATTGAAAATTCATTTGATTCAACAAATGTATCCATTGCATTTTGAATTTTTATGTTTAAAGTGTCTGATAATAATCTCTTATTCCTGATGAATTGAACTTCCAAAATGGAAAACAATGAATTCTGATCATTGTTGAGTTCTTCATTCCATTAACCAATATTGTAAATATATTTTTTTGTATTCTTCATTCATTTAACTTTTATTATAAATATCGTTTGCAATTGTATTGTTTCAAGGTTTAACTGACATATGT
>BLKR01013646.1:0-10130 GCA_011170035.1 Teleogryllus occipitalis
TAACTTATGAAACGGCATTGCCACTCTTAACTCTAGCTCTTAACTTAACTCTTAACTCTAAAGGCATGCACTTAACAATTGTGTCAACATAACAATTTTATTCCCAGAGTATCGGGCCACTGCCACGACGAATCCGAGAGCTCAGCTGGGGGTCACCTGAACTACGGTCCAGGGGCTCGGAGTCCCCATCCCGTCTCCCCATTGCTTACCGCCAGCTATCGACGTGGGTAACGCCGGAACCTTGGCAACCTGACGGGTGCTATCTAGTTCCCGCCGGACTTTAAAGTGGGTTCCGGAGTACCCCGAGAAGCATCCTTCGCCGGATCCTGCCCAAAGAACGACGCGTCATAAACCCAACTGATGGGTAGCCGGGTGAATCCGACTACCAGGAGCTTAGCATCGCCTTCTCACTGCCTTCACCATCAGACTAACGACGTGAGCGGCGCCGCGAGACTCAGGGTCCAGGTCGTCTACGACACTCCACCAGAGACCACGATAACCTTCGCCATCGTGATAAGCCCCCCTCCTTCTGCAGGGAGAGAACATTTTTTGCGTGGAAGGAAAAACTGACAACGAGTGAATCCACAATGACAATGAGTGAAGCTCTCCATTTCCAAGAGCTGTACTGGCCCGCCGGCGTCGCGCCCAAGGAGTGAAGGTAGGCGAGGGGTCTGCTGTTTCTGCTGTGTCTCGCGCAGGAAACCCGCGTCCCTGTCCTCGTCGCGGACACGCACGGCGCGGCACGGCGTGGCGCGACGCGGCGTCGAGGCAAGGCGTCTGCTGGGCTGTCAGCGCGCGCCGCATCCACTGTCAGCCGCACCGCGTCGCGTCGCGCGTATATGGCCAAGCGACACCACGGAACGCGCCGGCCGGGGGCCTGCTGGGAGCACGTGCATCCCGCAAAGCTGCAGTACACCGAGTGCATTCAGCAGTGGTGGATTCGGAAAGACTTCCACGGGCGGAGGATTTCAGTTCCGATCCCTCATAAATATTTTTGAAACTATTTTATTTTTAATTCTTAGCGTGAAATATATGAATATATATTCACAATTAGAAAACTGCTTTAGGTGCGATCAGATCTATGGTATATGGAAATTATGTTTAATAGACTGAGTAACAATACAAAAAATGTTTGCTTGAGGGGAGGGCATGGCACCCTTACACTCACACCCAGACCCCCCTCTATGATTTAGCATTTAAGATGGTTGAACGTGTTAAAAAGGACCGCGAATCCCTATAGTTATCGCGAATCACTTAAGTCACTACGTCGATGTAGAGCGAATAACGGCTGCGGTTGTCAAACGCGATACCCGATGTCCGTTATTTGCGATATAGGCCGTGTGTCGTTCAATACATTTCGTAATCAATGTTCTTCTAAAACAAAAATCACTTACGAGTAAATAAGATCGTCCTTCGAATTGGAGAGCTCATACGTCACCTTTAGGCTAACTCATTTGCGGTGGATTATTTAATCTGATGTGGCTGGTGTTTGTCATGGATGGTTATTAAATTAAAATTATTAAAGGACGCCGTCTGTTAAGTCTTTTTTTCATTCCTCTGAGTCGATATAACAGTGCAGTATTTAGACAAGATATACTGCACTGTTTGGAATTTTGGGACTTTCTTAACTGAATAAAATTTGTAGTGTTATTTGAATCAATCCAAATAAAAATTCTTGATCCTGAATTGCCATTTGTGGCGCTGGGAGAAGAGGATGAGGGTGAAAATACTCCCCAATAAATGTAATTATATCAGGTGTTTTCAATCGTAAATATAGTGCGGACGCATTAAACATTTCGTAGACGACAATGAGCCACTAATGTATAAAGCAGTATTTGAAATATTGAACAACAAAATGCTTTTAAGACTCACAAAGAACACTGTATATTTGATGATTATCGTGAAATTCATAAAAAAATTAGCAATAGCTCGAAAGACAGTTAATTTACTGTGTACCAATCGTTTTTGTGCTTGACAATAGTGTCACATGGTGATATACTCAGGGGCATCCTTGGGACAAGCATTGGCAACAGCTTCTCTGATCAATATTTATTGCCACTACATCAAAGAGAACAAATTAAGAACACACTGCAAAATTTGCTTCATTTTGAAGCGAACACCCGTATTGTGGGCACGTGAGGTAAGACGACACAGGGCGGCGAGGAACTTCTCCGGAACGCAGTGATATAGTCAGTATATATTCCTCCTCAATAAATAATACACATGACTAATCATCTCTGTCTTTATTTCTCCCGACAGAAGATCCATAAAAGCACTACTCCAATCACTGTCTGAACTTCTTTTGGAATTAGTTTAAAAGTCGATTCTCAAATTGAACATTGTGAGCGATCTTTAGATGAAACGAAGACAACTGAATTGAATTTTCGAAGTTCTAAATTATATGAAATAAAATACAAGTATAAGAGTATTGGACAATAATGAAAATAAACAACAACATAGGACGAAGATTCTATAATATTAAATCGTACTAACATATTAACGCTCTTATTGATCTCATTACCAAATATTTGTAAAAAAGTGTGCGGTTGCTCTTTTGTCAGTGGTCAGGTTTCCTTTGTGCATCTTCTAAAACAGTTACGCGTAGTCCATATATAAATTACGTCCATAAATTCCTCGACAAAAAGATCAGAAAAGAGCGCAACTTTAGCTACTAAGTTAGGCTACTAGACCTTTTACCATTATACTTTCTGGTGAACAGGTAAGCTTTCAAATTTTGTTTCTGCATGCAGTAGTGTATATTTGAACCGCGCGATTGAAAATTTGGTATTATTGTTTCCCAGTGATTCATCCACCAGAGGAGTCCCGTTGTCCTGACAGAACTACACGCAAATGAAGAGATCGTGGCAGCTCTTACCCGTCCATCAGGGCCGTCCGACCACAGCGCGGGAAAGGCAACGGACGACGACGAGGCAAATCAATAAGGCCGGCGGCGGGCGGGGCGATGCACGCGCGCCCATAAGCACCTTATAAGGCCACGGAGACAGAGGCAACAAACAATTCCGTCCGGCGGCAATATCTCAATTGCTGCTGTCCGCGGCCCACTGTCCCATGCGCGTCGTTGCGAGAGGTTCACGTAGCAGCCGCACGCGGCGCTGCATGCCAGGGTGCGACACAGGGCACGCTCTCACGGTCGTCTGTGGAACTACTAAGTCCGCCTGGAACTGGTGCCCAGCTTCTCCGCCTGGAGCACGGAGCTCATTTGCAGAGCTGCTCTCACGGAAGGAGGTACGTATCGTAGTGCGACGCGGTTAAAAGGTGAATCTGGCGACTCGCAAATAGCATTCGTATACGATATTACTAGACTATCAATTGTTTACAATTTAACGATATCGTGCAGAATGTAAATAATATATTACGCAGGTTTATCCACATGGATCAATTACAAGTCTCAGGCTTCAAAACATTTTTGTCATCAAAATTCTTTGCTGATGTTTCTCCCAGTCATGCTGGACCTCTAGAGAGATTTGTAATGGTTTAATGTTAACATAATCATTTTGATACAATAAAAATGTTTTTAAAACTGAGACTTGTAAGGCTAAACATACGTAATATATTAGTTAACTATCAGATAAATCAGCTCAAACATTAAAAAATAAATAGACGCCCAAAATTTATGTGATTCGTAATGTGTGTGCCTTGTGCAAAACATTCTGGTATAAGGTAATAATTCTCTAACAGATTTTACTTTATCTTCGTGTGCTGCAGATTCCTAACATTATTCACTATTAGTGCAATGTAATTTAGGTGATTAACACAATATGTATGCACTGTATGTAGATTATTAGCAAATTGGGTTTTAATTCAAGTATTGAATAATATAATTTCAATATGAACAGGGATTTATTAGCAAGGCCATACGTTTTACTTTACACAAGGTAATTCTGAGCAAAGGTAGCAGAAAAAAGTCATGCAATAGCGATGGGAGTTGTGTTTTAAATGTCAAATTTTCTTCTATTTCTTTTCAATTAACCGACATGATATTAACAATGTGAAACGAGATGGTTACAAACATCCTGATTAGCAAGCATCATACTCTCTTAATTTGTCCCCACTGCACTATAGTATACCTTCTCACGCAAAGACTCACATGCATCGTCTACGGTGAATATTCGCCTACATATCTGGCTTTAAAAGTTTTCATAACCCTTACAATCCGGTCTCCGAATTATAATTAAAGCGGTACTTTTATAATCCGAATTCCCACATATACAAATTTCTGCATTCACCTTCCCTGAAATCCGAATAATTTGATCACTTCAAAACAAATATATTTAAATAAGAATCTTGATACAAAGAATTTTGCTACTGCATGTGCCACTAAACCCCACAAGTACTGTTTTTCTTTCCACGAGAGGTCAGAATGTGGGAGAAAAAACCAAAGCGGCTTTGTTTATATATCTATCACCTGTCATCCACGAGAGACGACTGAAAATGGTTTCGAATTATTTCATGTCTTGTCAACTTAGATAATTCGAATGCAACGGTACGTGACGCAGTGTTTTCGGGCATCTCATTACGATGTGTCCCTCCTTTACGTGAAGTAACGGTCGAGGATCGACCTCAAGACCGCGGGAACGCGATGGCACGCTACGCGTTTGGAAGGTAATACCGTTCGCACAGGAACTATTCGCGCATCACTTGACGATTTGATCGCTCCTTCCAAGAGCTTTGCGAGAAAATTAAAACACGATTCATTACTTTCTCATATATCGAGGTTTTACTGCATTCCTTTTATCTCGATTCATCACAAAATATCCATGGTTTATGATCAAGTGTATCGTGAACTCTTGGATACCTCGCATTACTATTACATTCTTTTCAGAACGTTATTGTTATTATAAATTATCCTCGACTCCACAGGTCCTCCATTTTAATCCTGAAAGAAACTTCAAGATCAACTCTACAGGATAAATGCTGTTTCCATTCCTACAGTTCGAATAAGTTACTGCTTAAGATGACAACGAAAAATATATCATCGAGCTAAAAATGCTTAAAAGAATCAAAGGCGATAGTACACTAAACATCTAGAGGAAAAAGTACTTGTTTTTGCCTGAATTGTACATTAGAATCTCGATGGCTACAAATACTAGAGGGAATAATATTATGCTTTCTCTACTGGGATGTATATGCATTTTTTCAGAGTCACAATATTTTTGTAAGAATTACAGTAAATAGCGATTTTCCTTCATGGCAAGAAAGTCTCCGGACGATGTCGATAGGGGAAGTCTAAAAATCCCAGCCTGACATGGAAAGTCGCTTTTGCCGTGTGATGTACAATGTTTTGGAGACCTCAATTTTATGACAATTTGTCCACAACAAATTACATTGTTGTTACAAATTGTACATCATATTATATTATGAGGTCACATAAACTGAAATTATGAGGATTTCTATCACATGTTTATTCGTAAAATGTGATCTTTGACCCCATCTACATGCTCTTTCCTGCGAATAGGAATTTGTAACATTTATTCTCAACCACGTGTAACGACGAACAGGTGGAAGTTTAACAAGCATAACAAAATATAAATAACCTTAGAATCGCATAAAACGTTAAATAAATAAAGAATTACATCGCGACGTGATCGATTTCCAAACATTTAGTGCTGAACATAATTGCCCACATAAGCATAAGAAAATAAATGTCAGGATTTGTTGACTAACTTATCCTGACATTTATTAACGAGTGTGTAAACATAAAAATTAAATAATTATGTTGTAATAATCATAATTACTTTCCGAAAAGGGATGAATTAACATTACCTCGGTGATGATGTCGTAAATGGAAATTATTGCACGATAGAAAACCGTTGCTTGCATATTCAAAAATACACAAATTAAACGTGAAGATGGTGGATAAGTTTCATTTGATCCCTACCCAAGAGATGCAAGAGAACTATTCATTATTTTTCTAAACGCTACAAGGACTGCACTGTCAAGTAGAAACTAATACCATCGATTTGCTAAGAGCTGACAATCGTATTAGTAGCTTTAAGTTGGTAGAAGTTACTACGCAGTACGTAGGCGTACGTAGTATAGTTGTAGACTCTTGGATCATATGTTCTCTAGAATGCTCACTCACATTACTTTATAATCCTTGACGGTACCGTTCTTCACAAAATTTTAATTTTATATTAGCATTCAGTTTTGATTTTTTAGTTTTCCTCTCAGTG
Organism: Teleogryllus occipitalis; assembly: GCA_011170035.1. Taxonomy (NCBI): domain Eukaryota; kingdom Metazoa; phylum Arthropoda; class Insecta; order Orthoptera; family Gryllidae; genus Teleogryllus; species Teleogryllus occipitalis. The sequence goes on from BLKR01013646.1 coordinate 6,195, forward strand.
AACCAGTTATTCCGCTTCAGGAGTGATTTCATTAATATTTTGTGGATTTTACTGAAGAAAAATACCATCGTAACCTACACAACATAGGTATACATCCGAAACATCCGTATAGTTAGCACACCCACTTATCAGAAAATTAAAAAAGAGTATTCCATAATTTTGTACTAATTTTAAACTAATTTTAACCCAAATTAAAAAATTTTGTACCGATGCAGAACATTAAAAAAAACAGGGTATAAGAGTGGGTGTGCTAACTTAACGTTAAGTTAGCACACCCACACGATGAAAATCGATGATATCGAAAAAATAAAAATACCACAATTTTGTACTAATTTTAAACTAATTTTAACCCAAATTCAAAAATTTTGAACTGATGCACAACATCAAAATAAAAAATGTATACCTTTGCGGGGGTTCACCTACCGTAAAGTTAGCAACACCACCCATGAAAATCGATGATATCGAAAAACTAAAAATACCATCATTTTGTACTAATATTAAACTAATTTTAACCCATTTTCAAAAATTTTGAACTGATGTATAACACCAAAATAAAAAATGTGAACGTTTGCGGGGGTTCACCTACCGTAAAGTTAGCAACACCACCCATTAAAATCAATGATATCGAAAAACTAAAAATACCATCATTTTGTACTAATATTAAACTAAATTCAACCCATTTTCAAAAATTTTGAACTGATGCACAACATCAAAATAAAAAATGTATACGTTTGCGGGGGTTCACCTACCGTAAAGTTAGCAACACCACCCATTAAAATCAATAATATCGAAAAGCTAAAAATACCATCATTTTGTACTAATATTAAACTAATTTTAACCCATTTTCAAAAATTTTGAACTGATGCACAACATCAAAATAAAAAATGTATACGTTTGCGGGGGTTCACCTACCGTAAAGTTAGCAACACCACCCATGAAAATCAATGATATCGAAAAACTAAAAATACCATCATTTTGTACTAATATTAAACTAATTTTAACCCATTTTCAAAAATTTTGAACTGATGCACAACATCAAAATAAAAAATGTATACGTTTGCGTTCACCTACAGTAAAGTTAGCAACTCCACGCATTAAAATCAATGATATCGAAAAACTAAAAATACCATCATTTTGTACTAATTTTAAACTAATTTTAACCCATTTTCAAAAATTTTGAACTGATGCACAACATCAAAATAAAAAATGTATACGTTTGCGGGGGTTCACCTACCGTAAAGTTAGCAACACCACCCATGAAAATCGATGATATCGAAAAACTAAAAATACCATCATTTTGTACTGATATGAAACTAATTTTAACCTATTTTCAAAAATTTTGAACTGATGAATAACATCAAAATAAAAAATGTGAACGTTTACGGGGGTTCACCTACCGTACAGTTACCAACACCACCCATTAAAATCAATGATATCGAAAAACTAAAAATACCACAATTTTGTACTAATATTAAAATAATTTTAACCCAAATTCAAAAATTTTGAACTGATGCACAACATCAAAATAAAAAATGTATACCTTTGCGGGTGTTCACCTACAGTAAACTTAGCAACACCACCCATTAAAATCAATGATATCGAAATACTAAAAATACCATCATTTTGTACTAATTTTAAACTAATTTTAACCAAAATTCAAAAATTTTGAACTGATGCACAACATCAAAATAAAAAATTTATACTTTTGCGAGTGTTCACCTACCGTAAAGTTAGCAACACCACCCATGAAAATCGATGATATCGAAAAACTAAAAATACCACAATTTTGTACTAATTTTAACCCAAATTCAAAAATTTTGAACTGATGCACAACATCAAAATAAAAAATTTATACTTTTTCTAATGTTCACCTACCGTAAAGTTAGCAACACCACCCATTAAAATCAATGATATCGAAAAACTAAAAATACCATCATTTTATACTAATTTTAAACTATTTTTAACCCAAATTCAAAAATTTTGAACTGATGCACAACATCAAAATAAAAAATTTATACTTTTGCGAGTGTTCACCTACCGTAAAGAAATTATTACAAATGAGATTATTTTAAGACTCTAATGATGTCTGACCAATGCAAATGGCGAACGATCTTTCTCTCTTCTAAAGCACGTAAAAAACTATCTGAGATAGAGTCTTAACAAGACATATTGAATGCATTATCTACTTAGAAAATTACATTTTGGGATGCTTAGAGCCTGAAGACATTTAAGAAATTTGCCGAGACTATAGTGAGAAAACGAGATTCCGTAAGACAAACCATATTTTATATCTACACCTACATGATTTTTTGACTTTAATATCCAATTTCTTTTGTAATTAAATGTAAATTACATTCAAATATAGAATTTCGTCTATAATACCTTATATTTTTAACTTATTTACCCTCAAATGGTTGATACATATAATTAATTATTTATACGTATACAATATTTGCATTGTTATAAATATAGTTCATTTTTTACATTCAAAATATTATAAATAACTTGTGTCAAAAAAAGTGCACTAAACATTTGAGAGCCTAGAGCGCACATAAGTCAAATTTAGGCATTGCGGATTTAACTTTAATAATTGAGAATATTTATAATCATAATAAGAAAATAATTTAAAACTAATTTGCTTTACGTATAAATTCAATCCAAATTTGAACATTCTTTTTATTATAAAATAATAGGTTGATTATTAAATGAAATGACAGTTTTGACTAAATGGATTATTTATTTTTAGACATAACAAAATTTACATTAATTCTATATGCATATAAATATTCTAGTACACACATTAAACCGATCATACATACTTGATCTCTCCCTTTTAATATCTTAAATCTTATTAAATCTAAACATGATCTAAGATGATTCTGGCAACAAACTCGTCGCCCCGGCATTAAAAGAAAAAGTTATCACGCATTATCAAATTACGTATAGGCCAATTATGAATTAGACAAATTTCAAAATTACATTGCACAAATACATCCTAGTAGCAGATCACAATGGTCAACAATTAAAAAATTAGCAAAATCTTATTTCCCTATACCAATATTAAACAACGGTACTATATGTGCTTATACTGATTTTCAAAAATAAAATTTAATTGCCAGTCACTTAGTCCAAAAGTCTTTTATCTCCAACCCTATTATAGATCAAATTTTTAATAAGGAAGTTGAATCTTTCATCTCTTCTCCACTTTATTCAGTCCCTTCAAAAATAAAATTTTTTCTCATGTAGAAGTTCAAAAAATAAAACAAAAATTGAATATTCCACAGATCCACAGATATTCAGATTTCACACCTTCCTTTTCCGTCAGATATTCCACACCTTCCTTTTACCAACATATCGCTGCATGCTGATGACACTGCACTTCTTTCGTATCACAAAAGTGTACAAACTGCCCGAAACACTCTTCAAAACTCTTTAAATTTATATCTTAAATGGACTCAACAATGGAGAATAATAATAAACTCATCTAAAACACAAACAAAAATTTTCACACTTTGCAGACCTACTAATCCCCCATGTCTCAAATTAAATAATATAAATATACCCTGGATAGAAAATCATATTTCAATTAAATATTTAGGGCTCTATTTCGACCATTGATTAACTTGGAAAACACATATTCAAAATATTGCCAATAAAAATTCTCAAAAAATATCAAAATTATACCCCTTAACTAATAAATTTTCAAAATTACAAATAGATTGTGGTATATCAATATTCAAGGCAATAATAAGACCATCAGTTACATACGCATGCCCAATTTAGTGTAATGCATCTGCGTCAAACATGAAGAAAATACAAACTACTGAAAATAAATTTTTACGGAAAATTCTATAGGCTGAATGGTTCATCTCCAACAGACAAATTCATAAAGAATTACAAATTGAACTAATTAAAACATTTATCACTAATCAATCT
>BLKR01013647.1:0-10122 GCA_011170035.1 Teleogryllus occipitalis
CGGCTGGGGCTGCGCAAGGTGAGCCTGCCTCCGCACGCGCCAACTCAGGCGCACTGGTTTAATGTTACGGAAAAGGCTCTAGGTTAGTTTAGAGGTCATAGGTTAGTATCACCGCCCGCAGGCGGCGCTGGACCAAGCGGCGCGGCTGGGGCTGCGCAAGGTGAGCCTGCCTCCGCACGCGCCAACTCAGGCGCACTGGATAAATGTTACGGAAAAGGCTCTAGGTTAGTTTAGAGGTCATAGGTTAGTATCACCGCCCGCAGGCGGCGCTGGACCAAGCGGCGCGGCTGGGGCTGCGCAAGGTGAGCCTGCCTCCGCACGCGCCAACTCAGGCGCACTGGTTTAATGTTACGGAAAATGCTCTAGGTTAGTTTAGAGGTCATAGGTTAGTATCACCGCCCGCAGGCGGCCCTGGACCAAGCTGCGCGGCTGGGACTGCGCAAGGTGAGCCTGCCTCCGCACGCACCTACTCAGGCGCACTGGTTTAATGTTACGGAAAAGGATCTAGGTTAGTTTAGAGGTCATAGGTTAGTATCACCGCCCGCAGGCGGCGCTGGACCAAGCGGTGCGGCTGGGGCTGCGCAAGGTGAGCCTGCTTCCGAACGCGCCAACTCAGGCGCACTGGTTTAATGTTACGGGAAAGGCTCTAGGTTAGTTTAGAGGTCATAGGTTAGTATCACCGCCCGCAGGCGGCGCTGGACCGAGCGGCGCGGCTGGGGCTGCGCAAGGTGAGCCTGCTTCCGAACGCGCCAACTCAGGCGCACTGGTTTAATGTTACGGAAAATGCTCTAGGTTAGTTTAGAGGTCATAGGTTAGTATCACCGCCCGCAGGCGGCGCTGGACCAAGCGGTGCGGCTGGGGCTGCGCAAGGTGAGCCTGCCTCCGCACGCGCCAACTCAGGCGCACTGGTTTAATGTTACGGAAAATGCTCTAGGTTAGTTTAGAGGTCATAGGTTAGTATCACCGCCCGCAGGCGGCCCTGGACCAAGCTGCGCGGCTGGGACTGCGCAAGGTGAGCCTGCCTCCGCACGCACCTACTCAGGCGCACTGGTTTAATGTTACGGAAAAGGATCTAGGTTAGTTTAGAGGTCATAGGTTAGTATCACCGCCCGCAGGCGGCGCTGGACCAAGCGGTGCGGCTGGGGCTGCGCAAGGTGAGCCTGCTTCCGAACGCGCCAACTCAGGCGCACTGGTTTAATGTTACGGAAAAGGCTCTAGGTTAGTTTAGAGGTCATAGGTTAGTATCACCGCCCGCAGGCGGCGCTAGACCAAGCGGCGCGGCTGGGGCTGCGCAAGGTGAGCCTGCTTTCGCACGCGCCAACTCAGGCGCACTGGTTTAATGTTACGGAAAAGGCTCTAGGTTAGTTTAGAGGTCATAGGTTAGTATCACCGCCCGCAGGCGGCGCTGGACCAAGCGGTGCGGCTAGGGCTGCGCAAGGTGAGCCTGCTTCCGAACGCGCCAACTCAGGCGCACTGGTTTAATGTTACGGAAAATGCTCTAGGTTAGTTTAGAGGTCATAGGTTAGTATCACCGCCCGCAGGCGGCCCTGGACCAAGCTGCGCGGCTGGGACTGCGCAAGGTGAGCCTGCCTCCGCACGCACCTACTCAGGCGCACTGGTTTAATGTTACGGAAAAGGATCTAGGTTAGTTTAGAGGTCATAGGTTAGTATCACCGCCCGCAGGCGGCGCTGGACCAAGCGGTGCGGCTGGGGCTGCGCAAGGTGAGCCTGCTTCCGAACGCGCCAACTCAGGCGCACTGGTTTAATGTTACGGGAAAGGCTCTAGGTTAGTTTAGAGGTCATAGGTTAGTATCACCGCCCGCAGGCGGCGCTGGACCAAGCGGCGCGGCTGGGGCTGCGCAAGGTGAGCCTGCTTCCGAACGCGCCAACTCAGGCGCACTGGTTTAATGTTACGGAAAATGCTCTAGGTTAGTTTAGAGGTCATAGGTTAGTATCACCGCCCGCAGGCGGCGCTGGACCAAGCGGCACGGCTGGGGCTGCGCAAGGTGAGCCTGCCTCCGCACGCGCCAACTCAGGCGCACTGGTTTAATGTTACGGAAAAAACTCTAGGTTAGTTTAGAGGTCATAGGTTAGTATCACCGCCCGCAGGCGGCGCTGGACCGAGCGGCGCGGCTGGGGCTGCGCAAGGTGAGCCTGCTTCCGAACGCGCCAACTCAGGCGCACTGGTTTAATGTTACGGAAAATGCTCTAGGTTAGTTTAGAGGTCATAGGTTAGTATCACCGCCCGCAGGCGGCGCTGGACCAAGCGGCGCGGCTGGGGCTGCGCACGGTGAGCCTGCTTCCGAACGCGCCAACTCAGGCGCACTGGTTTAATGTTACGGAAAAGGCTCTAGGTTAGTTTAGAGGTCATAGGTTAGTATCACCGCCCGCAGGCGGCGCTAGACCAAGCGGCGCGGCTGGGGCTGCGCAAGGTGAGCCTGCTTTCGCACGCGCCAACTCAGGCGCACTGGTTTAATGTTACGGAAAAGGCTCTAGGTTAGTTTAGAGGTCATAGGTTAGTATCACCGCCCGCAGGCGGCGCTGGACCAAGCGGCGCGGCTGGGGCTGCGCAAGGTGAGCCTGCTTCCAACCGCGCCAACTCAGGCGCACTGGTTTAATGTTACGGAAAAGGCTCTAGGTTAGTTTAGAGGTCATAGGTTGGTATCACCGCCCGCAGGCGGCGCTGGACCAAGCGGCGCCACGGCTGGGGCTGCCTGGGCGAGCCTGCTTCCAACCGCGCCAACTCTGGGCCTGGTTTAATGTTACGGAAAGGCTCTAGGAGATTTGGTTTAGAGGTCATAGGTTAGTATCACCGCCCGCAGGCGGCGCTGGACCAAGCGGCGGCGCGGCTGGGGCTGCGCAAGGTGAGCCTGCTTCCAGCCGCGCCAACTCAGGCGCACTGGTTTAATGTTACGGAAAAGGCTCTAGGTTGGTTTGAGGTCATAGGTTAGTATCACCGCCCGCAGGCGGCGCTGGTTAAGCGGCGCGGCTGGGGCTGCGCACGGTGAGCCTGCTTCCGAACGCGCCAACTCAGGCGCACTGGTTTAATGTTACGGAAAAGGCTCTAGGTTAGTTTAGAGGTCATAGGTTAGTATCACCGCCCGCAGGCGGCGCTGGACCAAGCGGCGCGGCTGGGGCTGGGCAAGGTGAGCCTGCTTCCAACCGCGCCAACTCAGGCGCACTGGTTTAATGTTACGGAAAAGGCTCTAGGTTAGTTTAGAGGTCATAGGTTAGTATCACCGTCCGCAGGCAGCTGGACCATGCGGCGCGGCTGGGGCGGCCCAAGGTGAGCGCTGGATTCTATCAAGGCTGAAAAATAACATCGAAGCCGTTGATTAGTTTCATTGGCTGGCGCCAGGACATTAATCTAGACCGTGGGATTGTTTCGAATCCATAGGTTAGAATCGAGTCCATGGATTAGGAACAGGGCCATTGTTTAGTATCAACAATGAATGTTAGTATTATGGCCTTAGGTTTATACCGTGGTCGTAGGTTTGTATCAAGGTGATAGGTTGACCGTAGATTGGTATCAAGACCGTAATTTTTTTCATGACCATGGGTGGCTTAGTGTCGACCCCGCAGTTAGTATCATACCCGCAGGTAAGAAGTAGTACTGTCGGTTAGTTGCAAGGCGTAGTTCAGTTTCGAGGATAGGGATCAGTTTCGAAGCGCTAGTCAATGCTGTAATTACTTTCAACGTCATAAGTTAGTTTCAAGGCCATAGATTGATTTCAAGGCCTTAAGTTACTTTGAAGACCTTATTTCCGATTAATTTCTCTATGCTAGATTAATTGAGGTTAGCGTGACGTATATGAATAAAGTTGATGTTCATGGAGTAGATTGAGGACCATATGGGAACTCTTCCGTTGAAATTCATACGTTTGTTTCTATTCTGAATGTCTAGTAGCCAGCAAACCTCGCACAGTCTGCCTTCGATTCCCTTTGGTGGCAAGGTCATGTATGGTCCGCAATAGAGTGGCAGATATCAGCCTCTATCGTTATTGCAATACAGAAAATGCTAGAATTGGGTATAGTATATAGATAAAGTATATTCGTTCTATGAAGTGTTGCTCGTAACTCTGATGAGTACTTCTGACTCGGCGAATTGGTGAGAAATGCAACGGAACACAAACACCCATCCTCCGGTTTCCGTATTTCCTAAGGGTCTCGGAGAACTGACTTGTATCAGGGACCTGAACTTCGTATATCCAATGGTTTTTGGTTTCTTGACAATGCCACTCTTTTCACTTCGAAGTGAAACTACATCTTTTCTTTGGCAGTGCGTGGAATGCCTTCTTCAGAACGGCGCCGATATCAACGCAGGCGACGCGAAGGGACGTACGCCGTTGCACAGGGCGGTGGAAGACGGGCAAACGGACACGGTCTCCTTGCTGCTGGAGCAAGGTGCGGACGTGGCCGCGCGTGACGAAGATGATATCATGCCCGTGCACGTCGCCGCCCTCCACGGCCGCACCCGGGTCGCCCAGATGCTGATCGACAGAGGTGCCAACCCCAACACACGTAGCCGGAACGGGGAAACTCCGCTGATGTGGGCGGCGGAAGGTGGCACGGAGTCTACTGTGCTGCTACTAATCGGCTGCGAGGCGGAGGTATCGGCGGCTGACATTGACGGGAAAACCCCGCTGCACATGGCGGCTGGAAACGGCCACGTCCGGGTGATGAAGCTACTGTTGGAGAAAGGTGCTGCAGCAAACGTGCGTGACAACGCCGCAACGACACCGCTGCAATGTGCCGCGCAAGGCGATTGGGCAGACTGCGCGAGAACGCTGCTTGCACACGGCGCGGACGCGTCGGCGCCCAACGAGGACGGCTTAACGCCCCTCCACTGGGCCGGCAGGCACGGACACCGCAGGGTGGCGCAAGTGCTGCTGGAGCACGGGGCCAAAGTGGACGCACGCGACCGCAAGGGAAGAACCCCGCTGCGGTGGGCGGTGCAGGCGGGGAAGGAAGAACTGGTGCGGGAGCTGCTGGACAGAGGGGCAGACACGTCGGGGTGCGACCCAGACGGCAGCAGCAACCTCCACTGGGCGGCTGGGGAGGGGCATCTCAAGGCGGCAGCCACCTTGTTGCAGAACGGAGCTTCTCCTAATGCTCGTAACATAAGAGGCGAGACTCCTCTCCAGTGGGCGACGAAAGGGGGCGTGGCAGAGGTCGCCGAGCTGCTTTTGGATAATGGGGCTGACGTTACCTGCGCAGATGTTAATGGAGCGACATGCCTGCTCTTGGCTTGCCAGAAGCACGACTACCCCATGGTGGAGTTACTTCTGAAAAGGGGCTCCGACCCAAACGCGAAGGACGACAGACAAACTACTCCTTTACAGTACGCGGCCGGAAGCGGCGATGAGGCAATCACGTTGTTTCTTCTTGAGCAAGGAGCTGACGCCCACGCGTGTGATATGGATGGCGTGACTGCGATCCACTACGCTGCTATAAACAACCACCACGTGGTCGTTCAAAAGCTCATTGATTACGGTGCAGACCCCAACGCCCACGACTTTAAGAGACACTCGCCGTTACGCTGGGCGCAAGAAGGCGAGAGCGCGGACGCCGCTTGCGTGCTAGTACAGAACGGAGCCAATTTGTCAGTTCGGGATGACGACGGCCACACGCCGCTGCATCACGCGGCGTTCAGCGGGCACGACGATCTGGTGAAGCTCTTGGTGGAAAAGAAGGCCGACGTGAACGCTCGCGGAAACAGAGGCGAAACTGCCTTGCATATGGCTGCAGAAGGTCGTCGAGTTCAGACCACGTCGCTCCTGCTACAGCTGGGAACAGACGCCAACGCTCAAAGTGAAGAAGGCTACTGCGCGTTACACTTGGCCGCGTGGAACGGTAGTTCGGAGATCGCGAGAGTGTTGTTGGAAAAGGGGGCGGACCCCAACGCCCCGGACGCGGTGGGAGAGACGCCGCTCTCCTGGGCTGCGGAGTACAACAACGACGAGCTGGCTCTTCTGCTCGTGCGGAGCGGAGCGGACGTGGGCGGCGACCAGGGGGCGTCGCTCCTGCATTGGGCCATCGAAGGCGGGCGTCGACACATCGCGACCGAGCTGCTCCAGAGAGGCGTCGATCCGAACGCACTGGACGAGGCGGGAAGAACTCCCCTCATGAGAGCCGCGGAGGGAGGTCAACACGAGGCAGCGTGCGTCCTTCTCCAGCACAAGGCGGACGTTTTGTGCACAGATGTGGACGAAGGCACGCCACTTCACTGGGCCGCGAGAGCTGGGTGTTCGAACGTGGCCCAACTGCTCCTCGAACACGGTGCCAATATCAACGCAGCAGACAGAGAAGGTAAGACGCCATTAGTGTGGGCCATGGAAAGTAACCAAGAAGAAACTGTTTTACTTCTGCTGATGAATAAGGCGGACGTTTCTGCGTGCAATGAGGCAGGACACAGTTTGCTGAACTCTGCCGTCAGAAGAGGACATGAAAAAGTGCTGAGACTGCTGCTAACAGAAAGTGACAACCCAAAGGAAGTTGAGACAGGGCAGCATCCTCTGCACTGCGCAGCTGAATGTGGAATGGAAGGGTCGGTGCGCGCCTTGCTCGACCTGGGGGCGGACGTTTCCGCTCGAAACGAGGACGGCGCCACGGCTCTCCACTTGGCCGCGTGGAAGGGGCATCACCAGGTGGTGGACGTGCTGCTCGACCGGCGCGCGGATCCCAATTGCCGGGACCGCAGGGGCCGAACGCCCCTTCGACTGTGCGCGGAGAGCGGGCGGAGAAAGGCCGCCTGGTTGCTGCTGGACCGGGGCGCCGACTCCACCCTGTGCGACGAAGACGGAGTCACGGCGCTGCACTGGGCCGCACGCGAGGGACACAACCGCCTGTCGAAGCTCTTGCTGGACAAGAAGGCCGACCCCAACGCGCGCGATCACCACGGGGAGTCCCCGCTGCGCTGGGCGACGGAGACCGGCAAACGGGGCACCGCGCGCCTGCTGCTCCAACACGACGCCGACGTGTCGACCAGCGACGCTGCGGGGGTGGCACCCCTGCACGTGGCGTCGTTCGCCCACCACCACATCGCTCGGCTGCTCCTTGACTACAAGGCCCACGTTAACGCGGCCGACGAGAAGAAGAGAACACCCCTGCGGTACGCCACCGAAAGTCGCAACTACGAAACAGTACTACTTCTTTTAAAGCACGGTGCTGACGTCTTGTCTGCAGACGAGAACGGGTTCACTTCGTTGCACATTGCAGCTTGGAAAAACCAACATAATATAACGAAAATACTGCTTGAAAATAAAGCTGATCCGAGTGCTCGCGATGAAAATGGAGAAACTCCCTTACACTGGGCAGTGGAAGAAGGCTCGCAAGAAACTGCTTCGTTAATCCTACAGTTCGGAGCTGATGTAAATGCACATGATAATGAAGGAACTACAGTCTTGCACGTGGCTGTCGTAAACGGCGAAATAGAACTGGCCAACTTTTTGTTGGACAAGGGTGCTAATCCAAATGCACGCGACAAAAATGGCAGAACGCCTCTACATTGGGCAGCAAATGATAGCAAAATTCAGGTAGCGCTTCTGCTTTTAGAACACGGTGCAGAAGTCTCCGCTGTCGATAACGAGGGATTTACTCCTCTCCACTTAGCAGCAAGGAACGGACACACTACAGTTGGGAAGTTGCTGCTAAACAACAAGGCCGATATGGACGCACTCGACCGTCTCCGAAGAACATCACTGGTATTGGCGGCAGAAAATGGTAGAAGGGACTTTGTCCTGCTTCTCCTTGGAAACGGGGCACGAATTAGTTCTACTGACGAACATGGGGCTTCCGCTCTTCATTGGGCCGCACGCAATGGACAAACACAAACATCAAATCTTCTTCTAGAACATGGAATGGATTTGAACGCACGTGATACGAAGGAGAAAACTCCTCTGCACTGGACGGCAGAAAGCGGGACGTTGGAAACAGCAAGGCTCCTAATACTACATAAAGCGGACATTATGGCCAAAGATGAAGAAGGAGCAACTCCATTGCACATTGCTTCAAGCAAGGGTCACGTGCCACTAGTTCACCTGTTACTCGAAGAGGGAGCTGATGCCAACGCTCGTGACAAGGACGGAGCGCCACCTTTAACGTGGGCAGCACAAGACGGCAAAGAAGACGTGGTTTTAATACTTCTGAGAAACGGAGCAGAAGTATCTGCTCGCGATAACGAAGGAAGCAGTGCGTTGCACTGGGCTGTGGGAGAAGAACAAATCGCTGTAGCGAAGTTGTTGCTTGAGAATGGGGCCGCGCCTGACGTACGCGATCAGTTAGGGAAAACGCCTTTGCGTTGGGCACTGGACGTTAAAAACGGTGATGCTGTATCGCTGTTGCTGAAACACGGTGCAAACATCACTGCTTCTGACCATGACGGAACAACAGCTCTACACGCGGTGTCATGGGCAGGTGAATATAACTTCGCCAAACTTCTTCTTGACAGCGGCGCTAATCCTAATGTGCGAGATAAATCTGGTGAAACTGCTCTTCACTCCGCCGCGGAAAAAGACCACGAAGATATCGCAATGCTACTTCTTGAACGCGGAGCTGAGGTATCTGCTTGTGATGGCGAAAACCTCACACCACTGCACTGGGCGTCAAGAAAAGGTTCTCTTAAGATCGCAAAGCGTTTCCTGGAGCTCGGTGCCGACCCCAACGCTCGCAATACGAGAGGAGAAACTCCTTTAACGTACGCAGCGGGAAGGGGCGAGGATCAACTAGCCGTCATTTTGCTTGCGCACGGCGCGGATGTGGAAGCGGTAGACGCAGACGGATTATCGTGTCTGCACTGGGCTGCCAAACACGGACACCACCGCGCTGTAACCGTGCTGCTCGAGCACGGCGCCGACCACAACAGGCGTGACCAGCAAGGCAAAACCCCCCTTATCTGGGCGGCGGAAGGCGGGCAAGAGGAAGCGGCCTTTGCCCTTTTGAAGAAGGGCGCCCACGCGTCCACCGGCGACGGGGACGGCAACACCGCTCTCCACTGGGCGGCGGGGGGTGGCCATCGCAGGATAGCGGCCGCGCTGCTCGCCAGCGGGGCCGACGCCGCCGCGCGGAACGCCCGGGGGGAAACCGCCCTGCACCGGGCCACGGAAGGCGGCTACAGCGAGACGGCGCTGCTACTGCTGGAGCACGTGGGGGACGCGTCCCCTCGCCACGTGGACGGCGTCACCCCGCTGCACCTGGCGGCATGGCGCGGACAGCTCGGGCCGGCGCAGATGTTGCTGGAGGGCGGCGCTGACCCCAACGCCGGCGACCACAACGGCAAGACCGCGCTGCCGCTGGCGTGCGAGGCCGGTCACGAAGACGTCGCCCGCCTGCTCATTAGGCACGGGGCGGACGTGCGCGCTCGCGACCGGGATGGCGTCTCCGCCCTGCACTTGGCCGCGCTGCACGACCACCTGCCGCTAGTGCAGCTGCTGCTGGAGCACGGCGCCGACCCCAACGCCGCCGATCGCCAGGGAGACACCCCTCTGCAGTGGGCGGTGCAGGGCGGGAGCGGGGAGGCCGTGGCGTGTCTCCTGAAGCACGGGGCGCTGGTGTCGCCAGCGGACGCCAACGGCATCACCCCGCTGCACTGGAGCGCCCACCACGGCCGCCACCAGATGACGCGCCTGCTGCTGGAGAGCGGGGCGCCCGTGGACGCCGTGGACGCCAAGGGGAGGTCGCCCTTGGAGCTCGCCGCCCACGCCGGGGAGGAGGAGGCCCTGGCGCTGCTGCTGCGCCACGGAGCGAACGTCGCGTCAAGGAATAAACGCGGCGCCACCTGCCTCCACACGGCCGTGCGCAAGGGGCGCTGTCTCGCGGCGAAACTCTTGCTGGAGAGCGGCGCCGATCCCAGCGCGGGCGACGACGACGGCCGGACGCCGCTTCTCGTGGCCCTGGAGGCCGGGAGGCTGGACATCGCGGCGCTGCTTCTGGAGCACGAGGCTGACGTTTCGGCTGGCGATCGCGGCGGCGTGACGGCGCTGCACTGGGCGGCGAGGGGCGGTGATGACGAGATGGTGTTGACGCTGCTTGATAAAGGGGCCGATCCGAAGGCTCGCGACAGGAACGGGGAATCCCCTCTGCATTGGGCTTTGAGTGGCGGGCATGCCGCAACGGCACTAATTC
>BLKR01013648.1:0-10122 GCA_011170035.1 Teleogryllus occipitalis
CGTTGCTGCAGCTATCACTGTCACGGTATCGTCGCTATCCTCCTCGTTTGGGTTGAGCCACCTGTTCGTCCCAAACGTTTCTAGTTTTCCTGTCTTCCTTCTTTCTTCTCCCACCTATCTGGTATTGCGCCTGCTTCAATTACCTGACTTCTTTCTTCTCGCACCATTCGTTCATCCCCCGAACGTTTCCTATTATCCTCTTTCGGCTTCGGTTTGTTTTGTGCCTGTCCATTACGCGATTGTGCTTGCCTACTGGATTTATCATCACCACGGACTTCAATTGCGCATACGTTCTCCTGCCGATATCCTCCCCCATAATACCGATTATTCCTATTCCCGTTGCTGGAACTTTGACCGCGTCCCTCCTGCGCGTCTTGTTCATTTCCGTCGTTCGCCTGGTCGAATCTGCTCACCCGCTCGATCAGCGCGTCGATGGTATCTGGCATGTTGTTCCACAATAGGTTTCGAATACCGTTCGGCATCTGTCGGATTAGAATTCGGATAATTTCGGCCGGGTTAAAGTCCTCGCTGCACACCTTAAATGCGCTTACTTTACGCGTGACAAAGTCACTCATGCTTTCCGAACTTCCCTTCCTATAGCGTTCTGACATCAACCTATACTTCAGCTCGAATTTGTGGTGCTGATTCCAATATCTTTCCAAAAATTTGGCGCGCCATTCCCCGTATGTACGTGGCGTCGGCGTCAAAGCTTGCCACCAATACTGCGCCTTGGAACTTAACGCCTCTTCGACGAATCTTAATTTCATCCCATCCGGTATATTGTTTACACTGAAGTAATTCTCTAGCGCGGTTAGCGCGGAATACGGCTGCTCCTTGCTTTCGCCATGGAATCGTAAATAATTGGGTAACGTGGGATGCCCTATCATACCACCGTTGCCATTTACCCTACGCGCGGTGAACACCTGTCGTTCAAGTTCCTCGATCTTGCGAAGAATTGCTTCGTCGATTTCGGCTGTCGGCCCTGCGCCTACCGATTTTAAATTGTCGATTTCGGCCCGGATTGTCGATCGAATATTTTCGTCCATCCCGCAGACCGATTCCTCAATTTTTCCAATCCGAGCGTCCTGTCGCAGTGATGTTTCCCTGCATTTTTGAACGTCCTTGGCGACGTCAACTAAACGCGCTCCTTGCGAGTGCACCGATTGTTGCAAGGTGCCCACTGTCGACCTTACCTCCCCCACTTCGGAACTCATCTGTTGGTTAACCACTTCTTGCACCACGCAACACGTTTCAAGTTTCTCTTCTATATTTTTAGCGTTCGCTTCTAATTGCGACAACCGCGCAGCTGATTCGGCTTTAAATGCGTTAACTTCTTCGCGAATACTCGAAACTGTCGAATGCAATTCACACTGCAACTTACTTAACGCGGAATTTATTGCTCGGTTCTGCTCGGCCACCTCCTCAAATTTATTCTGAACGTTACTTTCCATCCTAGCGCTACGTTCTTCTATCTTGGCCTGCATCTCTTGCAAATTCTCCCTAGCTACTCGAATGTTATCGGCTTTCATTCCTTGCATGAATTGAAACAACATTGCCATCGTAGGTTCCGGCGTCCTCTGTTCCTCCGCTGGAACTACCTCTGCTGCTGTCTGGCTCATTACTGCCCCCTGCACATTAATTGCAATGTTACCCTCCCCTTCTACCTCTAATTCGTCTAAGTGTTGATATTCGTCGTCCCCCTCTCGAACAGAAATAGTTTCGGAGGCCGACGCGTCTCGTACACTGACCAATTTACCGCTTCTCGTCTCCATAGCGACTGACACTGATAACGATTACTGCGTTAACACCACTGATCCACACGTTGCTTGAGTACCTGCTCAACCACAGCCCCACCACGTTGGTCGCCACTTGTAATGGGTTCTCTCTCCTCCTTACTTCTTTTATCTATTCTCTTTGCCCTGCTCTAGCCCTTCTTACAAACAAACCAATAAACATTAGCCTCGCGTTGGGTTGCCACATATGATAACTTTCCCCCTTTTTCTACTCACAATTGCCCTGCCCCTCTGCTAGCTTACCTGGTCCTTTCCCTCACCTGGGCGTGGTCTGCGGTGCGTCTGTACAGACGCGAGCAAGGTACTGCGCTCACGCGCGTGGATCAGTCTAATACTACGTAAATGATGGTGAAAAACACATTGATTTTCCGAATCATGACCCCCCCCCAAAATGGCCATGAAGTTTATTCAATTGCCTTCGTTATCAAGTTCTTTTCAATTTCCACTATTTAGTGCCGCAACGGCAATGATACCTCTGACGGCACACATCAATACAACCCAGCATCAAAAACAACAACAAAATAAACACTTCTCCTCCCTCAATAAACAATACATAGATATATAAATACTCTTTCGTTCACACAAACTATTTACAAACAAAAAAAAAAAACAAACAAATACCATTCACGCATATACATAAACCCCAGAATGCATTCTGTCGAGATTTTCCGTCTTAAAATCTACCAATTACACGGCTTGGTCTTCGACAGAGCTTTCTTCCATCAAAACTAAGCAAACAAATGTCAAAATGCTTTGGCTCACGTATACTGTTGCCTCCGCGATGAATCTGCGTGTCTGGAGGTGATTACTCACGCCCAACAGCGCCTTCCGTTGTCGCCATCATATCCGGGACACTCACACACGCACCACAGTTGACTCATGCTGTCGGAGTTCACGCTGCCGTCTTATTTTTTTATAAACCCTCCAAATTGTTAAATTTCACCGAGTTCCGAATTAAATTTCGCGCCTCTTATTATTCATGCAACGTCGCGCTCCCCACCGTTGCAAAACTTCTCGTACCGCCGCTCGCTCTCGCAAGTCCAGCGGGCGTTGCCGAATTTCGGAATAGTTCCAAAAAATTTCCCTTTTCTTTTTACGAAATTCTCCTTCCACGACTGTTACACACCGTACTTAAAATATTTCCGGTTACTATATCGGATGATGCTCGTAACTTCCGCACTTTACAAAAATTTTTTTGAGAATCGCCTACGCGAACATACATCCTACTCTCACCGAGTCTAGACACATTCTGACGAATCTTGTTCAACCTAGCATTGTTATCCTTGCTTCAGCACTTTTCCCGATCGCTCGATAACTGACGATCGCGTCACCTTGGTTCTCTTAAAATATTTAATTTCTAACGCTTTCCGAAACACATTATTCTCGTTTTGGTTTTGATAAAATTCTCCCGGCAATTTCCTAAAATTTGATGTTCTCCTCTTGTTTTCTTTTTGTCAAAATCCTTTTATTTTCCCTGTTTTCCGTTTTGACTGTGAAATGGAACGCACTGCATTTGTTCGCTAATCGCTTCGTCTTGCTTGAATTAATTTACCTGTGTTATTAAAATTTCGATACTTCCCGTCAAGATATTTAAATGGGGTAAATTTTATCTGATGCAGCTAATTTTCTTGTTTTACCTCCCGAAAGTCTGAATTCGATATGTTAACGCGTTTTCTTGCAGTATACGAAAAACCTCTTCTTTATATGCGTTTCATCGCTCCAACAATGGACTCCATTAATATTTTTCCTTAATACAAACATGCAAAATATGAAAATTTCAATAACTTTTTATTGCCTGACGCGATTTCACTGGGATAACTTTCAAAATGTTTCTAAATCACGGCCGGATCTAATGTTTATAGTCCAAACTCGCACAAGTCTCGGGTTCGCTTTATTCTCTTCTTTACTCGGTTTTATTTTTTTTTTACTATGGCGTTTTTGCTGTAAATGTTTTGAACCGTTTATCATGCAAATGCATACCATTGGGGATCGTGTAAATCATTACAATACGGTTGTCATAACGCTTGTTACGTAGTTCAATATTCTTAAGTATAAAGTAGGTCGATCAAATATCATATATGAGGTACTGAAATCCTCCTGTAGTTACTAACCCGTGTCACCTTGCGTTTTTGTTTTGGATTTGCACCTGTGGGTGATTCTCTTGTACTAACTTTCGTTCTGGAGATTTATCTACTATGTGAGTATGAAAAATGTGATTAAATCTCAACATAAGGGCCGGCGAGTGGAATTTTTAGTTTTATATACTTTGTAACGGACGGACGGATAAAGAACGGACTTTCCCATAAAATGCAGACTCCTTTCAAAATGTAATATACATATTTAATTCATGGTTCTGAATGAAATATAAAAACAAAAGGAATCACTTGTTACATTAAATTTGCAGCCAGAACACAGTCGTTTATTAACTTATAAGTGTCGGTAAGTTTATTAACATACAATTCCCATTACCCTGTCACCTTTTTGGAGAGACAACGAGGTCAGAAATTTGTTCCGGAACAGTAAATGCATCCTAACTTTGACATTGTTACTTAGTAATCAATATATTTTAATAATTAAATTTGTTTAAATTTGTCAAAATTTATTCGCACTGATAATTATTTGAAAAATAATTCGTAGTTGAGGCGTCTGAAAAATCTAATCAATCAATTAATATCATTCAGAGCTCATTTGGCTAGATTTCGTGAATTGAATATTTCAAGAGCCAAACGGTCTGCTTCTTCTGATCACAGAGGCTAATACGTTTTCTCTCATAAAAATCCTATCAAATTTTTATATCAGAAGAGGGTATACTTTCGGTGTGGTTCACGTCTGAAGTTTAAAATTTGAGTGCATTATATTGAGGGTGTAAAACCTACAGTATCTATTCGAGATAAAATTTTCCGAAATACATGTGGATGCCAATAATCCAAGTTTCTCTCTAGCGAGATAGTAAAATCTGAAGTCGAAGTAAAACTTGTAGTGAATAATTATAGATGTCAGAATAGGATAAGATAAGATGTATTTAACTGCAATTGAGTACAACTTGGTGGCAGTAAGCTTGTTATAAGAAGCAATGGCAATTTTTTGAGAACATACTTCTCTCTCCTTAAAATAATTAGACCACAAAACACGTTTGGAAATAGCCAATTTAAATTTAAAAAATAAAAAAACGGATAAATGATCAATTCATGCAATATAAAATAATACCAGGTTAAATTAGGCATTGTAGACACTATAAAAGTGATTCCTATAGTATCGTAAATTCATAGAGTGTGTATATAATTAATTTCGAGTGAGTACCTCAAAAGAGTAAAAGAGACATTTGACTTAAAGCAAGGATTCCCAATCTTCTTCGAGCATGGACCCCTTTTAAAAGAATTGGCTCCATCGACTCCTTACATTATTCACTATAATATACCATACAAAATAATATCACAAAGAATTGCTCATAAATATATTAAAGATAACAGTTTCTTATATCAATATTTTGGTAAAATCTAGATTTTCAATATTCAAAGAAACTTCCACACCTCAGTTGCTGAAGTTCGAATCTTCGTTGTTGTACAACAATGTTGCGCAACGTGTGTTCCATTTGTAACTACTGGTTACTACACTGAAGTAACATTTCTTCGGTATATATTGCAGGATGTATTTGCTTCCGTGGTAGAATTCCGTTGAGAATTCATCGATATAATTCGTTGAATTTTTTAAGGATCCTAAACAGTTTCGTAGCTTGGTTCTCGGATGCCCCGGTGCAGAAAGTCGAAATGGAGCCCCTATTTGCAATAAACTTCAAATAATGAGTTTTAAATCTAATTGGTATAGTAATATGGCTGGTGGAATGGAGAAAATAAGCATGGAATGCAATTTCGTTTATTCCTTGCCGATATCCGTTCGCGGGGCTCCTCATTAAGGCCCTCTTATTCCAAGGGAATGGTAAGATGCATCGGCTGCAGCAGCCACGCCTCTTATTCAAAGGATGAACGATGGACACAAAAAAAGGGGAGCGAATTTATAATTTATTGTTTTATGTTTTGATGCTTCATCTCAGGAAGAGAAAGCAATAAATGTCTAGATACTAATGTCATTGGGACGATAAAAAGCAAAAAAAGCAAAAAAACAAAACAAAACAAGGAAACAAAAACAACCACAAAAAACAACAACAATAGATGGTGTTGAAGTTTGTAAACAGAGGCATCAGCCGAGGTTTACAACCTGTCATATACCAGTATGTGCTTCTTCCATTATTCACTATTCCGGTGCCTCTGTCACCGGTTAATCGCCAATATTCTGATCTCCGATTTGCTTATCTTTACAATTTTGAAAGTATTCTCAGGATCCTAATAAACTTGGGGAATATTTAGATAAAAATATAGCTTTCTTTCCAAAATTCAATTTAATGGAAATTTTATAAGACTTTTATGTGTTGCATGGATGCCTGTCTACAGTTGCACGTTTAGTTGAATTCCTTTAGTGTGCTACATTTCCCTTTTGATGTGTATATGTTTCTAACTACCAATATTACATTTCCAGCTACTCCAAGCTTCCTACTCTTATTACGCTCTGCTTCATCAGATGGCGGATTAAAGCAGATGTACAGGGAAGTGTGGACGGAATTATTTAGAAAATGGTTGACAACAATAGCAAGTTGTTTGCAATCTGTACACCTTCATTAGAAGTCATACGGGATCACTATCATAGAATCGTAACTATTATTATTAATCGTAACTATTATTATTATTATTATTATTATTATTATTATTATTATTATTATTATAATAATATTTTACATAGCTTTTTGAGGCTCTGCTTTTACTTGAACTGTCAATATGTCAAGTTCAATCAAACTCCTCTCCGAAGAACTTTCTTATAAAATAACTATCCAATATTATGGATTTCTGTATTCTTGATTAATGTTTTTCAAATTGAAGAGTTTCTAAGTGTTTTTGGGAATGAATCGTGTGGCCGAAATGATGATAGGTCTGATACAGTGCTTTACTTTCCACAGTTTGTATTTCATCTGCCAGATAATTATTTTTACGTATCTTGTTGCTACATCTATTGTGAATATTGTGAGAGAGTAGAATGCCTGTGCACAGGAGATGGACTTCATCCCTTTTGATCTCTAGCAGTGTGGAGTCACGTCTGTCGACTGGTTTGGAATATCAGTCTTGATTTCTCTACCTCAATAGAGTTTGAAATCAATACTGGTGTCTGGTTATCAGCTGCTGGTGGCAGTTCGTACTTGTAATAAAGTTATGCAATTATTATTATTATTATTATTATTATTATTATTATTATTATTATTATTATTATTATTATTATTATTATTATTATTATTATTATTATTATTATTATTATTATTATTATTATTATTATTATTATTAATTTATCCACGCACTAATAAGCAACAAAAATAAAATAATTTTAGCTAATAGAACATTTATATTAGAATAAGGCGCGAATATTAACTTGGGATCATGGAAATCAGTGGCGTCAAGGTAATTAACCCTAAATTATAAAGGTGTCGCCTGTGAGAAGACGCAACTAGTTCCGAAAGCTTTCCCCTCACTCCCATTTCTGAAACTCTAGGTACCTTCATTCTTTGTCTAGCTGTGAAAAACACGTAACCTTGTGCGAGTTCCTATTTCCGGTGTACGCCATTTTAACATGCGTCGTCCGGTAGACTACACCTTTGTAGTTACATCAGTTATCTTTTTGGCCACATGTTTGCTAATATTGTGAATAATGAATACATACTCCTTGCCTTGTAACATTTAAGCATTTAATTTGAACATTTAGCAATCATAATGGGACGACGGTGATGAAAACAAAAGCCGCATGACGGGTTTTTTCTGCGAACGCTTCTCAAAAGCCATGTGCGGACAACACCAAGCAAGTGTCTACTGTGAGAGTCAAGTTATTTAGGTGTCACTATAAAAATCTTTACAATGATTTTGTAACTCCACATCATTCGACATCTTTCCAATTTCACATAGCATACATTAGTCATGAATATGCGAGGGAAAACGATTCTTCCAGTTGTTTGTTTGAAAGCCTTAAATGAAGAAATATAGGAAATGAAAGGATGTTTATGTAATTAAGCATTTGAGCGTAAAATATGATCGTAATTTTGGTTTCAATGAGTTACATCAAAGTGCCATGTCCGGCGGTCACTTACGAATCTAAAATTAAAATATTTAACTCGGACTTTAGACAACAGATGGTAGAAAGAAATCAACAAATGACATTAAAACAAAAACTGCACCTTTTTAGGGTTATCATGCTTTACGCCGGAGCCCTACAAGCACAAACACTCCATCCTTGGGAGAACTCTATCTTACTCTATCTTACTCTATCTTATAACCTTCTAATCGAAAAAAGTGCTCTCAATTTGGAGACTTCGGTATCTGTCTATTCCAATCGTCATAAAAATGAAGTTAATATTTAATTAGTATCGTACTATTATTCTCTCTGATACATGACTCAAAATTTAAAAGAAGAGTGCACATCAATTATTCTTCTACTACCTTTACTCGAAAGTTTGAAATATTTAATGTAGTCTCCTTTTCTTTGGCTGCTACAAGTGGTTTAGATATTTTTAATCTATTCCTTTTCTGTTCTTTGTGTCATATCTCTTGCACATGTCTGACACAACAGGTGGTTAACAAAGAATTAATGACATTGCGAGAATACTTCCACATGCCCATTCGGAGTATTCTTTTTTAGCTGCAACTCGGGAGTCTAAAGGCCAACTGCTACAACTGTCAGTTCTTTTAAGAAAAAATAGAAATCTTAAGAAACGAATATCTTGTGAGCTTTTAAAGCTATTATATACCTATTATGTTTTACATATGGTTATTAAATGCTGAATAATTAAATGTAATAATGTTGTAAATGCCGTTAAAGATGGGGGAAATGTCTGAGCCTTCGTGTCTCAGTTGGATTAACTTGTTAGAGTTTGTTTCTGACGTTAAAACCCTTTTTTGTAATAAATAAAATTCAATATACGGCGTAAAAACATAGATCAGCCTACACATTTATTCTCAATGTACTGAAATAAAAGCTCGAGAAACTATACCCATGCTAATCCAATTAAGACCTTTACTAAACGAATACCTCTCAGTATCAAATGCGCCTACGCTATATAAATCACTCATTCACTCAACTCTACTAAACGCATACCCGATCTGGACCAATGTCGCCAAAACCAAACTTCACAAAATGCAAGTATTTCAAAACAAATATTTAAGACAATTAAGAGTTCCATGGTCATTAGCCATAGACAACTACATTACGATCTGAACATAAATGATATAGAACACCAAAGAGCATTCATATCAATCAACTTTTACACAATCTTACTCGTGGTCAAGGCATCAACTCACTATAGACTCGAAAAAAAAAGAAGATACAAAACAAGAATTAACAACTTTCCCAAATCCTTTCTCCAAATATTCTCAAATATCGAATAATTCTTCTGAAGTATTTTTGTTTCCTCGCCCAATGTTAAAATTAGTTGAGTTGTACAATTTTAAATTATAATCATCAAACATATGCAAAGTTTTTCTTACATACTGAACAATGTAATCTCAACAAAACTATAAAACTTTTTGATAAATGCACAACGCTCCTCTAGTGATTTAAGGCAGTAACATTTGAGAGCATTGAAAAGATATTCAAAACAAACTTGTAACTAAGTAGACTTAGTATGTGTCACACTGTATGGTAATATAAAATAATTAATGACATTTTATAGCACAACATAATAACCTTAATAATAAGTAATTCATGTATATTATTAATGTTATTGCTACTTATTCTTTCGTTTGAAATACATTTCTCCATCATTTTCTTTTCTATTAAGTCTTTACACCTTGTCTCTCCTTAATTGAAAGTGTCCTTTTAAATGTAAACTGTATCTAAATTTAATTTTGAAATAAATAGTTTAATAAAAAATTATTTTTCTGATTAGAGAAGTTCACTAAATTAATTTTAAAGATTTTCGTCACCCAACCTTGTCTGTATGGACTATCCCAGTGTAACGTCATTAAAACTAATAAATTCAGGAAGACAACAACGTACTTTATATCTTGAAGTATTACTTATCTTTGAATGAGTAGATTAGTTATGCTTCCAAACAGTTTGGTATCTCTAATAAAGTAAATAAAAAACGGATATTTACGCAAACGTATTTGAAATACTTTGTTCTTTATACTTTTAATCTTCTCCCACGTTATATACAATATTTTACGGTTTCGTAAATAATAAACAGGTAATTCATATTGTAAAATTAGTAATTTATTGTCAATGAAAATGTTCTAAAATG
>BLKR01013649.1:0-10117 GCA_011170035.1 Teleogryllus occipitalis
AAAAAAATTGTTTACAGTGACCATCACGGCACAAGAGACATTGTTCTCAGCGTGAGATTTCATCTCAAAATGGTAAGGGTACACTTGATTTTTTCACGAATATATAGTAATAGTAAAAACTTTCTTAAAGCTCATTATATTTTCTACCAAACGCATTATGAATCATTTTGATAGAGCAATAGGGCTACAGTATGCAACTTGACTCGCTGCACTTAAGAAGATGCATGCAATTGTACTCCCTCCATATACATCATATTTGACTCGTCTTACACAATTGTAATTGTATATGTGACTCAATAAATATTATTATTAGTAGTAGTAGTAATTCCATGTCAAAATTCTTACTGGAAGTTTTCCAGGAGTATGCAACATTCATTTCTTCATTTCTTTTCTTCTAACAAATGAAGTACCCTGGCTATGCAAGGTAAAAAGAAATGTTTTTTAAATGTGCAGTCATTTTTGAGAAAATTTTGAAATGTCTTAGGGGCAGCATGAAAGGTAGCCCGAAAAATAAAAGATCCATTACAAACTCACAGGGCCTTCACAAAATATCCTCACTATATTGAATCAGATTTCCTTGTTTCACTGCAATGAACTCACAGTTTTACTGATTATTACAATTCTTAGAAACATATATCAATTAAATATAAATAATTTTTAACTTATTTTCTTCATTTACAGAACAACAGATACACAGATTTTTCTAACAATGTTTGCCATCATTTTATAGCTCCAATTGCACTTCAATGTTATCAGTGCTACACAACAAACTTATTCAATAATAGACATCATAATACAACAGCAAAACCATAATTATGTGAAAAAACAATAAGTGGTTTAGCCTGGTGCCCCCAGTGCTGGGTACTTTCATGCTGACAATTCATCAATTCATGCTGACGCAACTTCTAGCCTTAGAAATAGGGTTACATGAAAAAGTATTGAAGTACTTTCTTTTCTCATTTCATTACATCAGTAGATGTAACTATCAACAATGTAATGGATTGTGTCTAATGGGGCCAGGTTAAGCTGGAAAGACAATATAGTAATACACATTCGCACTATGTTAACTGATTGATTTTTTCGTGATTCCGGGCGTGTGAACTGCTCTGGTCATTAGTCCCAATAGTGTAGTGAATGTTTTTCCTTAGGAGATGGCGGTGATCTTCCCCCGCTGGGTGGCGAGATCCGGCGCCGGCCTACCGGTGGCTAGTGGAGTTTTCCCCTAACCAGGATTCTCTCCCACCAGCGGTGCACTGCCCCAGCCGGGACAAGTTTAGCACTATAGGTGCCTTCCAATTTCCCCAAACATGTTTTGGTCTTGCCTATTTATTTATAAATCTGTAGTATTTGTCAAAACTGACTTACTTAACAGTGGAAATATACTTTCATGTAATACTGATATTTACAGTTACAACACACGACATAGAAATAATGTTCATCAAGTATCAGTATCAACTCACTACAAGAAATCCACATACATGTATGGTACTTTACAACGCATTGCCAGATAAAATTAAACAATTAAAATTGGTACACAAATTTAAGTTAAAAGTAAAATCTTTTCTGCTGCATATCTGTTTCTATACAATTAGAGGCTACACTGATCATCAAAAAGAAAAATAAGGTTTACTTAAAACAAAGATAAAAGACTTAATATGCCTGTAACAAGTAATGTACTTCAGCTTGTGGGTCAATGACCCCCTCCCCCCCATCGCGATCAGGTTTTTGTCTACTTTCCCTGATCTATTGAGCAAATGCTGAGATGGCCCCTTGATTTGCTTCTGGACGTAAATGTAACTTCACTATGTGCACGTTTTGTTGAGCTTTCCTTTTGTTGAAGTGCTAGTAGAGCTTAGGGTGAGTTTCTATTTTGTTAGAAAGAGAAAAATTATATCTGAAGTTCATTTACAAATATGTTTTCTATAACTAGGAAACGAAAATATCTAGTTTTGAAATCTTAATCTATTATTGTTGTTGTTGTAGCTGTCGTCGTTATTATAGGTAGGACCAGACCTCTGGAATGCAAACTATGACGCCATCCTCAAGATGACATGACCTGATGGCATCTTTCTTGTAGGATACGCGGATGACCTTGCAGCAATCATCACTGCACGCACGCTAGAGGGCCTACAAATAAAACTGAACTAGACGATGAGACGAATACAGACATGGATGACAGACCACAAACTAGAACTGGCCATAAACAAAACAGAGATAACCCTTTTGACAAAACACCGACTCGACCCCATGGTGAGTAAGGAAATACAAGGGCAACATATACATGCGCCAAAAGTGTTAAAAACCTCGGGCTGACACTGGACCGCAAACTCACCTACTGGGAACACATAAAAAACGCATTACAAAAGGCTGCAAAGATTGTAACAGCTCTAGAGAGACTTATTGCCAACACAAAGGGCCCAAAGCCCAAGCTTCACTTTGTTCAGTAAGCGAGGAGGTTGAAGCTTGCAATGATTGGGTGAATAAACTTTCAAAACGTTACAAATTAGGTTCAATAGCATTTTCAATGAGTGTGGTTAATTATTGATATTAATTTTAGTCTCCTTTTATTATTTTCAATTTTTAAATAGTGTGCATTCTTTATAAAACATTTGGTTGTAACTTATTTCTCTGCAATTTTGAGTTCAGTCTTGTTTAATTGTTTTTTAAGATTTCAAGTTTGTCAATGCTTTGATTTTTTTAGGTTTTGAACTAATTTTGTTAAATTTGTAATGTAAATAATAGAATGTTGGTTGGTTCTGTTATTCTTATTTTATATTATATTTTCAAGTTTTTAATTTTCAGAGTGTAGTTGTAAGATTATTATTTTGTTTTACAATCATTTTATACTGTATGATTTAAACTAAAACTTACATATTTAATTTTGTAGAGGAAAACGAAAGAATATTTTTTTTTTTTCGTTTTAAAATAGTCTTTTAATTTACAACTTACCCTTGCCCTTCCCAAAAGTAATATATAAATAATAATTATTCATTTCCTTCGAAGCATATACATGGAACGTTCTAACTCAATGGCAAAGACTTTCTGTATGCGACTTCCGCGACACATACGAACATCACTGCAACTACTTGGAAGAAGTTGGTTACACGACGGTCCGTCAACACGGCCGTGTTCGCCCACTGCTGCAGAGTATGAAAAACAATAAAAACACGTCTCATTTCATTTTAAAATACGAGACTTCTCTCTGAATTATATTTTTAAAACAAATTCTAAACATTAAAATCACAGTCATAAAACTGCCTCAGAAGTTTCTGCAGATCCAATTCTGAACAAGAAATCAAAATGGACGGATCACTATGAAATATATAAGTTTTATCTCAAGTTAATATTGATCAACAACGTTGAAGATGTAATCATATGGTCTTCCAGTGAAAGATAGAGAAGTTGTTCCAACTAACCACACAATATGAAAGAAAATAGGATCAAATGATTTTGCCTCCAAAAAAGTCATCTATACACTCCAAGTCATCAATACATTCAAAATTTGAATTTCTATGAAAGTTACGAATTGATTACTTCACAAATATTTGAATAGTGCAACGAGTAATATCTGTGGAAATGCTCATTATGATCATTAATTGCAAAGCAACATTCTCAACAAGAGTGGTACATGTCGAAAATCTCAAATTTACTTACTTGCATATTGGTCCAAATTTTCTTCAAATGGAGCAGACTCATGATTCGTTTCACCCTCAGGATTTCCAGAAATGGATTCAATATGATTAGCGTTATCTAATACCTCATTTCCTGTCTCCAAAATTTTTGATTCACAAAATAAATGTTCTTGTTTCAAACTTTGTTCTGTCTTTACAACCGCGTCAGAATTGCAATGCATGGGATGACTTGGTTGATTCTGCACAGGCATCATTGCTGTTCTTGATTGTACCCCTTTAGCAGAGTCATGGCTTCCTTCAAAGCGAACAGGAGGGACTTTGTGTGTGCTGTCCGAGTTGCCTTGTGAAAATTGGAAATGACGTTGTAGGGAACACTTTAACAAGCTCTCTTCATGACTTGTGCTTGAATTTTCAACTCTACTGTTGTCGCGATTAACCCTGGATGAACATTCATGAATTTCTCCGGCAGAAGCGTTGCCCAGAACATTAACTGTACTCTACAAAAGAAAAAAAAGAAGTTATAAAAGCTTTTTTCATATCAGCATTTATGGAATAATTTATTACACTAACATTAACATTTACTTACATCTCTATGACGATAATTATTAAGGCATTTAAGCTGCAAGGACACTGCAAGTTCCAAAAATTTTTCCAACTGACTAGTTGAAATCTCTATTTTTCCACTATACACAAAATCAATCAGAGTCTTAAGCATGTCAAATGACGTATCTCTAAGAATGACAATCGGATGTTTCTCGTTTATCTCATTAAACAGCATCTAATAAAAAGTGAAGAAAATAACAGTGACGAAGGGTAGAGCATTTCTTTTCAGAAACTGTCTAAATGGGAAAAAAAGAAAATAAAAGAAGCACAGAAAATTAAAACTATTCATTACTCTACAGGATTGGGGCTATAGCACATTTAAAATTTCCAGATTTCAGGTTTTTCAACATTGATATTTCTATTTTCCTAGCCATAACTGATATTGGGTTTTCAAGACAATACTTAAAGAACATATATTATTTTGTTTCAAATGTTTTATATGAACTAAGAAATTCTGAAGTACATTCTTTGAACAATGCAAGTTTAATCAATGTAAATAAAGTTTAAGTAAAACAATCATGACTCTTGTATATGCAAAGTTTTAACAAACTTTAATGACAAAAAATTTATGGCTATATTTACTTCTCTCTCTGCCATTCGACAGCACTCATATCCAGAATAGCTATGCCAAGGCTAGGTTGAGATCCAAACACAATTTTGGAAGTTGATGGAATTGTGAAGGAGTACAATAATGATAAAGGGAATCATTGACAAATATGCATTGGCACCTCATCAGTGCAATCAAGATCCTACTGATTACAATATAATATACATTACATTACTAATTGTTTTCTTAAACAGAGGTTCAAAACATCTAATATTCTTATTCTTTATATTTTTAATAATTGAAAATTATATTAGTACAAAAAATAATCAAACATTCCTAATAAACCATTTTTCAGAGCATTTGTTCATATTCTTTATCTAATTGTTATCCAATAATATGTGCATTTATTCGCATTATGATTTATCTGTTCACTGTATATAATAGGAACATGTCAAGGAGATCAATGTAACAAATCATCCTTTTAAAAGGGGCAAATATATGGAAAAGATTGGGAACTCTGATATTGGTACTTGAAGAATCTACAAACACAAGAGCGCACAAGGGGTCAAGGGTGATCCTGGAACTTCCTGAATATTTTTTAAATGACCCCAAGCCTTACTAACAAAATGGTTTATTTATTTTTTTGTTTTCCACCCCTTTCTGATTTTAGGTTACGCACATGTCCACAATCCTTGCCTTCATAAAAACCTATATTAGATTAAGAAATAAGACAAGAAAAAAATTCTTGGGTTATTATGGTTAAATAAAATTCATCTTACTTGAAAGTATGGACTACATGCAGACAAAATCAGTCTATGAGCTTTTACACTTTTCCCTTCAGCAGCTATTGTGCAATCCACAAAAGAATTGTTCTCCAGTAAAGTTTTCCACATTCCAGCAAGTTCATTGGCATGGTCATTCCAACTCAAGTACAAGGTCGGTTCAGCCATGTTCAAACACTGAAACAAATTTTAAAAAATTACATGTTTGGTTCAGCCATGTTCAAAACCTCAATTTTTTTAAAAAAATTTAAAAATTACATGTAAAATTACATTTACATTTGAAAAATATTATATAATGTAAATGATAGTATGTCTACTAAAAGAAAGCAATTGTATTACAAGTTAATATTGGTTGAATATTCAGTTGCAATCAATATCTTAGCTTACATTACAGTGTTCTAATCATTCATCTGCAAAGTCTATGTGAAAAAATATACAAATATTAACTCAACTACACACTACCTATAAATGCTTCATGAAGACAATAAAGGCCTAATTCTATTAATCATATTTCAAGATAATAGATCGATTACAGACATCAGAAGAGGCTTAAAACACATTCTTGCACATAATAAAAATTACAACATACTAGATTTCTTGAATTCACATACACACTTAAAATTCATTATGAACACATTTCAACATTTTATCATGAAGCTACAACTATAATCCCATTTCTAAAAATTATCGTATAGTATTCTTTAACTTGAGAACCAATTCTTGCATTGTCTCATAGTAAAGAAACAAATCCGAATTCTAACCCAAGTTCAATTGCAGGTATTTCAATATACTATCTACAAAGATTTTTAAACATAACAAAAAAAAGGCTTATTTTTAACATACACTCGTAGCTTTCAAACGGCAGTGAAATTATATTTCAGAGGACAATACATGTATTTAAAAAAAACATCACATCGAAAGAAAATTCACTGCAACCACCGGCTAAGACTTGAGCTCAAGCAGCGCCCTTTGGAATACTGCTGGGCGCGCGCTTTTGTGTGTATCAAAGAGTATATATCACAGGGTAAAGTACTTGGTGTGTATACTTGGATTATGGTAACGTGGCGCCTATTTTGCGGTTTTTACAGAGCTGCCTCTCAAGGCCTGTGGCATTATGGCACGGTTTTCCGCGTCTTTTTGTGCCGCTAGGTGACGCATGCTCGCGCCCGTCAAGCAGTTCCGTCCAAAGAGTATATCTCCGTATGGTTCCGTCAATCGTTTCAAGCAGTGCTGCAGATGAAACGATTCATATATTCACGCGGTTTTCACAGAGCCAATGCCGGATTACCGCACAAGCTGAGTAATGCCTCATTCACAATGCAAACTTAAACGTAACGTAAGCCGTAAACTTATGCAGTAAACTTTTCACGTAGAAACGATCATTCACAATAGCAAACGTAAGCTGGAACGTAGGTTTTGCCTGAACCAATCAGAATTCAACATATTGATCGATTCGTTTCTAGCATTTTTTCGACTTTCCTATCGATTTCGCCTTTTGCATCTGCATTATCGGTCACAATTTTGTTTGCCATTTCGAACCAACACTTCGCAACTCGTACCAAAACTCCACAAACTTCTCTGCTCTTCCTTTCGACTATACACACCAATACACACGCATAAACAAGAATCTATCTGGAGTCGACCTTCCTTCTCGCGGATTTCGTTGTGCATTTGTTTTTTTCATGCTGCTCTCTGATTGGTCTTCGGTAGAATTTCGACGTAAACTTAAACGTAGAAGCTTGGAGCTTGCGAGCTCTTAAGTTTACGTCTTACGTCTACGTTTACGTCAAGGCATTGTGAATGATCTCGCTAATCTCGTGAATGAGGCCTAAGGCCTCATTCACAATGCAAACTTAAACGTAACCGTAACGTAGCCGCAAAACCTAGAAATGGGTTATAAAGCGAGACCATTCACAATGCCTTGACGTAAACGTAGACGTAAGACGTAAACTTAAGAGCTCGCAAGCTCCAAGCTTCTACGTTTAAGTTTACGTCGAAATTCTACCGAAGACCAATCAGAGAGCAGCATGAAAAAAACAAATGCACAACAAAATCCGCGAGAAGGAAGGTCGACTCCAGATCGATTTTTGTTTATGCGTGTGTATTGGTGTGTATAGTCGAAAGGTAGAGCAGAGAAGTTTGTGGAGTTTGCGGTACACAATTTAAAGCTCACTGCTCGCATATAACCTCAATAGGTAGGGGCGCAACAGCTGCTCGCAAATGCAAAAGGCGAAATCGATAGGAGAGTCGAAAAAATGCTAGCAACGAATCGATCAATATGTTGAATTCTGATTGGTTCAGGCAAAACCTACGTTCCAGCTTACGTTTGCCATTGTGAATGCTCGTTTTTACGTGAAAAGTTTACTGCATAAGTTTACGGCTTACGTTACGTTTAAGTTTGCATTGTGAATGAGGCATAAGGCCTCATTCACAATGCAAACTTAAACGTAACCGTAACGTAGCCGCAAAACCTAGAAGTGGGTTATAAAGCGAGATCATTCACAATGCCTTGACGTAAACGTAGACGTAAGACGTAAACTTAAGAGCTCGCAAGCTCCAAGCTTCTACGTTTAAGTTTACGTCGAAATTCTACCGAAGACCAATCAGAGAGCAGCATGAAAAAAACAAATGCGCAACGAAATCCGCGAGAAGGAAGGTCGACTCCAGATCGATTCTTGTTTATGCGTGTGTATTGGTGTGTATAGTCGAAAGGTAGAGCAGAGAAGTTTGTGGAGTTTTAGTACGAGTTGCGAAGTGTTGGTTCGAAATGGCAAACAAAATTGTGACCCTCGATAATTCAAATGCAAAAGGCGAAATCGACAGGAGAGTCGACAAAAATGCTAGAAACGAATCGATCAATATGTTGAATTCTGATTGGTTGAGGCAAAACCTACGTTGCAGCTTACGTTTGCCATTGTGAATGATCGTTTCTACGTGAAAAGTTTACTGCAAAAGTTTACGGCTTACGTTACGTTTAAGTTGGCATTGTGAATGAGGCCTAAGCAGTTGCTTGGGGCCCCTTCAAAAGCAGAGATTTATTGATGCTTGTTAACATAGAAAAAACAAATTGGATATTGTCTAACTAATTAAATTTGAAAATATTTCTAAGTATCTATAAGGTTGCTTATTAACACTTATAAATATTATTAAGATTTATGAGCTCAGAAATATCAATTACTGAATCTTTCCAACTTTGGAGGATTACATTTTTTCTATCCAAAACTACGATTATTCAAACGAACCGGCCTTTTGTTTAAGTTCTGTTATTGGTTTACGGCACTGCTATCGGTATTCTCCGAATTTCAAGTTTAAACTTGAAGAAACAATAACATAAAAAACAAAATTTAAGGTGTTGTATTGCTTTAAGTCGCAGTGTCTGTGTTTATTATATAACTCGGTTAAAGTATTTATGTACCTAATTATATATCGTAACGTTTTTTCTTGTACATAATTGAAAACGTTTGTTTATTATTAGAATATACTAGTCCAATTAGTTTGTCATTTTGTATACTGTGTACAGTCAGCATCCAATCTGTACACAAAATACAACTTTTATTTATAGCGACAAGGTACTAAAAAAGGAGGAGCTTCATGTTTGTATTTTTTTAAATATTTTGTCGCTATAAATACCATGGCTATTTTCATGACAAGCCGTCATTTTTTTCATTAGTGCAAACACTGTACGCATTTTTTCTACTCTAATGCACAGATGGAGTGTGCTTAAAGTACGTTGGCAATGAAAATCTTTTAAAGAAACTTTCGGATACGCGTTGGGACGAGAGCGCTGTTGCCATGCCATACTTGATCCATATTCTCAAATTCTTAACGCGTTATATTTCATCTCAGACGATAATGATAAAAAAGGAGATACTAAGCGAGAGACAACAAATATCGCTACAACAATGCAAGAATTTATGTTCGTTTTTATGCTAACAATATGGAATTACACTGCATCACCTTCATCGCACATCTCAAGCTCTTTAAAGTGCAGAAATTCATTAGAAAGTTTGCAGTGTCCTCTATGAATCATTGACTTGCAAAATCTCAGCGGAGATTTTGAGAAATTCGAAAACGCGTCAAAATTAGTTCTGTCTGATGTTTATTATAAAAAAATCTACTCAAAAACATCCTCAGAGAAAACAGGTTAACGATAGTCAAGCGGAAGACGTAGTTTTAAGTGCCAGAGACAAATTTCAGGTTCCAACTTTTAATGTAATCATTGACATTCTGCAAGCTCAGGTAGAAGGTAGAGGCCAGGTTTATAAAAATCTGTCAGACAAGTTTTCTTTATACTGAAATATGAACTTGTCTAACAATGAGTTATCATCTAACGGGAAATGCTTGTCATATCGTAACCTGAGGATCTGGATTTGAATTTTGCCGGAGAATTAAAAAAATTTCATCATTACATGCTTTTAAAAATGAACGAAGATAAAAGTATTCATATTAATTAGATTGATTTCTATAAAATAATTGTAAATGATAAACTCTAGACAGTTTTTCCGAACTAAGAAATCTATCTTAGAACGGTTTTAATATTTATGATAAACTTT
>BLKR01013650.1:0-10117 GCA_011170035.1 Teleogryllus occipitalis
CCGCCCCCGCCCCGCCATCCCCCCGCCGCCCCCGCCGCCCCCGCCCCCCGCCGCCCCCGCCGCCCCCGCCGCCCCCGCCGCCCCCGCCGCCCCCGCCGCCCCCGCCGCCCCCGCCGCCCCCGCCGCCCTCGCCGCCCTCGCCGCCCCCGCCGCCCCCGCCGCCCCCGCCGCCCCCGCCGCCCCCGCCGCCCCCGCCGCCCCCGCCACCTCCGCAGTCCCCGCAGTCCCCGCAACCCCCGCCTCTCCGCCGCTCCCGGAGCAGCTTCGCTCGGAACAGCGCCAACAAGTGCGAACTTGGGGCCTGCGGAGTGGAACTTGGACGCCGGCCGTGAAGCCTCGCGATTTACGCAGGTCGCCTCCCGCCCGCCCGCCCGCCCACCCACCCACCCACCCGCCCGCCAACGCTTCTCTTCTGCGATCTACCGCCACTGCCGTGGCCTGGCATTTCTCAGAAGGCCTCTGCGCCCGGTGCAAACGAGGGAAGCCAGTTTATTTGGGGCCGTTGTTTGCCCGAGAGTCCTGATTTACTCGCTTCCTTTTGACTAGCGATTCCGGAGTTAGGCACGTGTGCGCAGTGTCGCTTCTTGGGTCCTGCTGCCGTTCGTCAATATCGAATCATCGAATCGTTTGCCTAAAGGAAGCGTGTAAATCCGGCCGTAGAGGTAGCGTGCATGATCCAGGGCGATGGACATCCATCCACTAAAGTCACGCATCCGACGTTTTTTTGCTGCTAGCTTACTGTAAATAATGCATAGTATAACAATCTGATGCCTAACATTGTACATGTCAATAAGTCGTATTATTCACTACTATTGTATGTATTCTGAAAATATGTATGTATATATTTGGGTCCCGATATATATTCTAAAGATATTTGTGGAGACCTCTAGTCGCGAGTTTACTTCTTGGGACAAGAGTAAAGGTTCGATATTCCGTTAGATACTTATAGAAAAGATACTTACATTGTATGACTGACAATTTAAGGGTTAAATTTGTACGACACTAACTTCACATGAAGTATTTTGAAAACAAAACAGGGCATATTCATAACTATAGTTGTAAATTGAATATCACATTCTTAAAAGTAATTTATTTGTGATTCTAGGCACTAATAGATTGTTAAACTTGGAACAACTGTAATTATGTGCCGTGATCTGGTTAGAAACGTTTGGGATTAAAAATGCAACGTTCGTTTACTTATCGCTTGAGCGAATTCAGCCGATGTTTGGAGATTACTAGTGGCCACCTGCTCTGATCGGTAGTTTCCCGTGATTTCTCAAATTCCGCCGGTAACACGGTGGTACGAGGCGAGTGAAAATTTAGAATTATTGGCTCCGAAATTTGTAACGGTTACGTAAATACGTAACATCATACCTCAACCCCTTCGAATATACTCCCACGCAGGCGGCGGCACCCGGCACCCTCGTGCTACAATAATATGTTGAATGCAGAAGAATGCATTCGAGGGGTGTCACAAGCAAAGCTTTCCTTCAGTAATGGATCCAAACAATAATCTTTGCCTTTCATATGTATCGAGAAATACGTTATAATCCTTGCCCTTTATACATGGACGAGAAACGAAGCTCTATAAAGTACATGCATCGTTATTCCTGTAGCAACAAGCAAACGATTGTCGGATGTTGTATGTCTATTCCTTTTACATGAAATAGTGTGGGAAACAATGCAAGGCATATTAGAAGATGCAATCCGATTCTCTTTCCCTACAAATTTCTTTAAATTGCTACTATCAATTTTTTTACATATTTTAGTAGTAAGGATGAAGTACTCTAATGCAACGAAACGTGGCTGCTATACGACACAAAAATGTGGGTTTGTAATAGTGAAATAGTAAACAAATTCTTGATCCTATATGTAGCAAAGTAATCTTCATCTTATGCGTTGTGTAGAAAGAATCTGCCGAACAAGACGTTTAGTGGCTTCATAGTCAGAGAGCAGCTACTTTGACACGTTGCCAAATTTCAGGATTCTCCGAGCCTCATAAGTGGTGCTCGTTTATTTTTGCACTTTGGCAACGTTCAAAAGCACCCTTTTTTGAAAATGAACAAGCAGATTAAAGACATTTGCCTGTCCTAACAACATTTCTGAAATTTTGAGAAAGTTAATTCTTTGGCTTATGATTTCCTCTTCAAAACTGAAATTAATATGAAGCATATCTGCTTAAAAAATCTACCTGAAAAATAACTCTTAACGAGTGACAGAGAAAGAGAGAGAAAGAAAGAAAGAAAGAAAGAAAGAAAGAAAGAGGGCTAGAATGAGAGAGAAGGGAAAGAGAGAAGGGAAAGAAAGAGTTAAGATAGAGATAGAAAAGTGACCTCGTATAAAATAGTTATTTCATTATTTTGTCAAAATTATTTCCTTATTCATTATTTTGGCAACATAACCGTAAGTAGCATAATGATACATTCGTTACCCATACTGACATCTACACCCATTGCAAAATCATTCGAAAAAGGGTTTGATAATTTTGATAAATTTTATATATTTTACGTCAAAAACAGTTAAAAGCTGTGTGTGACGTGCTACGGGGAGAAGTGAATTTTGTGCACGTTTTCATTCTTCTTTGATTCCTACCCTAACCATATACATACTTGAATTTTGAATACAGAAAGAAAATGTGCGTTTGTTGAAAGAAATGTTAAAAAAAATATTCGCTCCGATGTAATAAAATCCATTTTCAAGGATAAATCAGCAATAAATTTGGGCTCTTATCCATCATGTCATTCATCAAGGAATAATACTTCCTGCCGCAACAACATTATGAACGATAATTTGAATAACTATATTTCCCACTGAATTCTAGAAGACGTGCACGGATAATGAAGTTCGATTTATCTCAAGGAAAAAAACAAGGGGCCATCTCAGCATTTGGTCAAAGCATCAGGAAAACTGGGTGAAAAACGTGATCTAGATGGGGATCATTGACCCAGAAGCTGCGGTTCAATATTTGTTACAGGTTGTTTAGAATTATACAATCTAAATGATAAATAATACATTAAATATCAAATTTTAAATTATAGTTACTTTCCTTTCGATTCTCTGTATGGTCTTGAATGGTATAGACACAGTTACGCATAAGAAATTATTTTACTGGGGATTTAAACGTTTCTATCGAATTTAATCGTTTAATGTCATCTGGCAAAGTGTTGTAAAATAATCCCCATGTATTGTATGCCAATATTTTTAATTGAGCTGATGATACTGTCACTTGCTAAAAATGATTACTACGTCGAGTGTTATAGTTACAGACATGGGAGTTTTCTGAAAATATGTTCCCGCCCTTCTTGACAAAATACTGATTCGTAAATCAACAGAAAAAGTAATGGCAAAATTCCTAGATTAATAAAGAGAGGCTTACAAGAATCACATGGGTGGAATTTGCTTATTATTCTTACATTTTTTGTAATCTAAAAGTCTGGGAGCTATAAGATATAATTCCCCAGAATATTATGCCATATCTTAGGCGGGAATCAACATTTGCCTGACTTAATTTGAAAGAATTCTGAATGCGTAGCATAATGAACATAATTTTGTGTTCAATTTATTTAAATGGACGTTCCATTTATTGTTTGACTGAATTGAGACACCTAAACCTTTGTTGCCTTAACATCAATACACCGTTCATTTTCAATGGAGTATAATTACCTTCATTACAAGTAGTGGTGCTCAAACCGCACATATTTCTTACATACGCTTTCAAGCGTTCCTTGTTTTATACACGAAAATCATTCATGTAAAAGCGTCATTTTCTCTATCGTTGAAAGCAATTTAAAGAAAAAAATTGGAGCAGTTTCTGACTAAATGTTTTTTATATATGGCATTAATTTCAATCCAAAATAACGCAAAAAACGATTCGCTTTTCCAAAAAGATGTACATGATATTCTATCTAAAGATCTATTGTTTTTAGTATATACATCATTTAAAGCACAAGTTACAATCTTCGATATTGTAGTTCTAGGAAGTCACCAAAAATATTTTGAACGTTGGCAATATTTGTAAAATCGGAGATTTCAAATCAAATTAGACCCACGCCATTTTTTAAGAGTTTTCTACGCTATTCTACGACAGAGTGAAATAAAAATATTTGGAGTCACTTTTTAGAAAATTTTAAAAATCTTATTGAGTCTTCATGTAAAGTACCTCCAAAAAAACAAATATACGTTTCTAACTCGCAGAGCCTCTAGTTCAGCGTTAACCAACTGGAGATGACGCGAAAGCCGCCTTCTCCTTCGTGAGAAGCCATGCGAGCAAAGGAATTGATTTGAATTGAATTGAATTGCTGCCTTATTTTGCCTGTCGAGACTCAGGCTATGAGGCCTGCTCTTCTGACTGACCACGCAGATTTCGCTATGCTCCTTTCACCAACTTCGGGAGAAAGAAGGTATTACTTGGGCGATGAAACAGGCACTTTAAACTTAGCTCAGAGGCTTCATTTAGAATTGAGGATCTTCCACGTGCAGTAAATCTACTAACATGGGACAGCCGGCTTTACTTTCCCTCCGAAGGAAGGCGTACGAAGGAATATTTTACCCTGAAAATCCACGATCGGGTTTGAACCCGCAATCTTGGGTATAACAGTCCGATACGCTAACCGTTACACCATTGCCGCCGCGAGGAGGCGCAGCAAAGGAGGATGGGAGGCGAGAGGGAGGGGCAGATGGCGTTCGCCGTTGACGAAAACCTTGGCAGTGGGCTCTTGCTTATTTCAGATAACATGAGTGAGAAACCATCTACACCCGTTAATTATCTATCGGTTTTGGGAGAATGGTTTGCTTTTGTAGATACTGGAACAACGACAAAATATTTAGTGTGTTCAAAATAACTGTCATAGCCGGAAATTACGAGATGAGTAAAGGAATTGGCAGATTGAAGGTTTTGGAAAAGACATTGAAAATCAAGGATTTACAACATTCTCAAAGAAAACTGTACATAAAATATATTGAAGCCTGGAGTACAAATTCTCTCACGTGATCCCTACCGAGTAACTATTTGCTATCTATTTGTTAACATTAATTATTGTTTCAGAACGAATTAATTCGTTGTATTATATACTACCGTATAAAATATTTTTTTCTAAAATATGAAAACTTTTCAAAAATGTTATCTAAGAGAAGAATATAAATGGAATTACATTACTGGATGTGATAAAGAATCAGATATTGCTTTGAGTCATGTAATAATGTATGTACTATTACATAATTCTTCATACTGTTATTGCATCGTAAATATTCTGAATAATAATTACCATTTAAAAAACCTAATGATCGACTTTCCAAGCTAACATTTCCCCCTACTTCCGTACCGTCATTGAAACACTGACCCCACCGTCTCGTTGGGCACTTCCTTTGCTCCGCGGCTAGGTTGGAGCAGGAGAGATTTCTATCACGTCAGACCATTGAGTTGGCAAGCACTACTTTCGTACATTCAGATCTTTTGGAGGATAGCAATTTTGGGGAATATCGTCTCAACGTTTTAGGCGTTAGCATTTATCACAAACGAATATATATGCGAATAGACAGACAGACAAACAAAGTGCGACCTATTATGAGACCCGAAGGAACAATAAGTGACCGCCGCGCTTGCACGGAATAAAGAGATAAATTGTAAAGAGACTCTCGCTTGACACAAGTAGTGAGTTATGCTACCAATCAGAAACAAGAAGGAGCAGACCCCGTTGTGGAACAGAAATGAGGTGATAGTACGTCGACCACAATGATGGTGTCATTAGCAAGTTCGCAAGTACGTGTAAGCAAGAGAATTGCATGCGATCGAACAAAGGTTTATTGAAGCGAAATAACATAACGTACAATAGTGCAGCAAGAAAAAGATCCATATCTAAAGGACGTAAATATCATAAAGAATTTTATTATAAATTGTGATAATTAAGAACTTAGATGAACATGTGCATCGAAATGTGTAGTTGCTATCAGTGCTTTTCTAATTCGATGTTCGTTTTTTGTCCATTTCAGATTTTTTTAGTTTTCGCTTTTTTGCTCTTATCCTACTCTATTGCCAGCAGATTTACATATATTCTTTATTCTTCAATTGTTTTTTGAACTTCCATAAGTTTTTTAAAGTTTTAGTGGACGAGCCATTCATAATCCCGAGTGGTGTATTGGACTACCGCTTGCTCGCTCCAATTACCACTTGCGAGATTCTTCGACATCAAGGAACCTAGACACTGGGAAAATGAAGGAAGAAACCGTACTCCAGCAAAACGTACCACGAAATCTGATGATGTGAGGAGTAACATCATCCCATCATCAACATTACAGCATTACATTACATACACAAGTGCCGGCTCGCGCCTCTGCGCAGATAATTAGCAAGAACCGGGCTTGTAAATCCACTTTCTTTTTATTAAGGCAATGAGTAGGGTAATTTCTATGCGAAGTTTTCTTTTTATCAGTTGATAATTGAGTGAGCAGGTTAATAATTAATACAATTATTGAATTACAAACCTCTACATTTACTCGAAGTTTATTGTAAATAAATTATTCTTTTTCTATGAGCATTGGGCATAATTATACGCCGCTAGAAATAGTAATTAATGCAGTTAGATTATAATGTTAAGCTTTATTGCATGAGTACATGTTTTGAAAACGAGCGACGTTAGGAGCGAGTTTTCAAATTTGTACAAATGCAATAAAGCTTAACATTATAAACGAGTTGCATACGCTATTTTTTGTATAACAGCATTATAAATTTACAAGAGAATCAAACTTAATTTCGCGAAACAACTTTCTTCTGACGTCTCGAGTGCTTGACATCCAACGCCCTCTGGAAATCAAATTCAAGATGGCATTGTTGACATCCGTGCGAGAAAACGGTGGTCGGCTGTTCCGTCTTCTTCTACCTCCCCACGATTCT
Source organism: Teleogryllus occipitalis (assembly GCA_011170035.1). NCBI lineage: Eukaryota > Metazoa > Arthropoda > Insecta > Orthoptera > Gryllidae > Teleogryllus > Teleogryllus occipitalis. Next base: position 6,890 of record BLKR01013650.1, read on the forward strand.
CTCGCTACTATTGGCTGAATATGTGATGACGTCATGCCGCGTTTAATAATGGCGATGACGTCATGTAGCGTGCGATAAAATACTGGATTATGCACGATTCGGGGTATCAAAAAGGGTCGTTTATAATGATGGTATACAAAAAAGTATATTAGTGAAGGTTGCGCCAGGAGCACTCTCCCTCCACCCCAGAGACCTGCTATTTCAATGGAGCATCACGAGAGCAATTTGGCGCGCCGGGAAGGCAAACCCCCGTCAACGATATATTAGGAAAGTGTTTGTTTCTCCACGATAACTGCACATATAATAATTAGGAAAGGAATGTATTTTGCAGGATATTAATTCATCAATATTTTCTCACCACCAACAATGCTGGGTATCATGTTTTCTGAGCGGTAAAAAATTTGCAAATGATTGTAACTAGATTTTATAATAATACAAAACACAAAAGGGAGTTTACTAAGAGATTCACAATTTCATATGAGGAGAATATGAAGAGGTACAACGATCATTAAAACAGGTACCATTCCGAGGGTGATTAAAATATTACTTGGGTTGTATGTATAAAGAATTTAAGTTTTGTTTGAGGTGTTCTTATTCTACTTTATTATATTTAATGATTTCAGGTGTTATTGATTTATGGAATAGAATAACTATATAAATAAAAATTGAAAAAACTGAAGTGTTTATATTATATGAGTCCTACAATTCTTCATTATCACAAGTTGTGTATTGTGTGTCGATTAGTGGAAAAAAAATATATAAAAGACTTATAAAAAGTTGTAATTAAAATGAATAAGTACTGGGGAGAGATTTTTATAATGATGCTGTGATTAAAATATTACTTGGGTTGTGTGCATAAGGAATTTCAGTTTTGTTTGAGGTGTTATTCTACTGAATTACTTTTAATGATTTCAGGTGTCATTGTTTTATAGGATGTAATGCATTTTAAGTAAATTTCTTTTTCGTTTAGTTTTTGATGTGAGGCAGATTTGTGTAAGAAGGGAATATAGTATCTTTAAATGGCGGAATTAAGCAGATATTTCAAACTTCTCACTGCATGCATGTTTGTGTGCATTTTGAGCACTGGACTCTCATACAATCCAGCACTCCATAAAATTAAGGAAGATCCATTGGCTCGATCCTGCAACTCTTAATATTAAATTCGATCTCAACGGTTAGCCAGCGAATCAGGGGCGGAAGGATAAATAGAGAATAATTCTAACATCATTCACAACCGAATTAATAAATTGAAATTCAATTTCAAAGATACGGGAAAACAGACGGATAGGCAGACAAGAGAGAGTGTGAGAGAAAGAGAGAGTGTGAGAGAAAGAGAGAGAGAGAGAGAAAGAGAGAGAGTGAGAGAAAGAGAGAGTGAGAGAAAGAAGGAGAGTGAGAGAAAGAGAGAGAGCGAGAGAAAGAGAGAGAGCGAGAGAAAGAGAGAGAGCGAGAGTGAGAGAAAGAGAGAGAGGGGGACTGACAGTGATGGACGGGCAGACGGATGGACAGGCGAACCGAGGGACCAACAGATGGACGGATGGACGAATAGATGGGCAGACAGATGTTATAACGAGATTTGCAGGATTTTCAATTTGATTATTATAAAAAGTCCTTTTCTTTATTTTGACGTTGGATAACTTGGCAACGGAGCTAGATGTAACAGCGAAACTAGTTCTGGGTTGTTGTAAATCTCATGTAACTTATCTGTCATATTTCCCAGACGAGATACTATTCTTCAAATGACGTCAAATGAAACTTTTTGAGCAACTCTCTGCAAACTAGGGTGATTTCACCGTACTGTCAAACAAAACCCTATTCTTGATGGCACCGACGTATATGGATCCGTTCGATGTATCGCATCTTATAAACTAATTTTATACCATTACACCGCTCCACCGCACCTACTGCCTAAACAATCCCTATTTGCCTTCCCGCCCTTACCATCTTTACCACTTCCAGTTCCGCCTGTTCATTCAGCCCCTGCCGCCTCAACACTTCGCACAACCACTGCCCCATTTCAGTATTTAACCCTTCCACTTCACTACCCCTTCTTCATTTAACCCTACCCCCTACCTCTCCCTGCGACCGCACAACCCTCTTGCCTTATTGCACCATACCACCCACCACTCTTTCAGCAACACCACCCGACCACCAATCCGCTTTCTTACCCGACCACCCTCGCTGCTTTCTCAGCATTACAGCCATCACATTTCCATGGCTCTCCACGCCGTCCGCCGCGCTCCCTCAGCCACCGCCCAACAGAGCAGGCGAGTGCTTAAGATGCGCGTCGCCGCCGCCAACTTCTCCGGCGACTTGTTCCTTCTCCGAGTGCCGCGCCCCCTCCCGCCCCCGTCGGAGATTAGCCGCCGCCGCCGCCGCGCCCCCTCGCGCTTTCGCACCTGCGCGCCTTTTATGCAGTGCCAGCGGCCGCCCCACTTCGCCCGCGCCGCCGGAACTTCCTCCCGTGTTTTTCCTCCGCGCCAGGAACGCCGCCGCGGCCGCGCGCCGCGTGCTAAGTCGGCCGCGGTGACGCCGACGGCGCTGGAGGCACGCCCTCCGAAGCCGTGTTTGCTACACTCCGGTTTAATCATACCTGCAAATGCATCAAAGAAGCATCAAAGGAATACAATATTAATTTCAACAGTGATATTTAATGTATTTTTTACCATTTGGACTGTATAATTCTAAACAACCTGTAACAAGTATTGAACCGCAGCTTCTGGGTCAAGGATCCCCATCTCGATCACGTTTTTCACCCAGTTTTCCTGATCTTTGAGTAAATACTGAGATGGCCCCTTGTTTTTTTTCTCGAGATAAATGTAACTTCATTATCCGTGCACGTCTTCTAGAATTCAGTGGGAAATATAGTTATTCAAATTATCGTTCTCCATGTTGTCGCGGCAGCAAGTATTATTCCTTGGCGAAGGACATGATGAGGTTTAAGAGCCCAAATTTATTGCTGATTTACTCTTGAAAATAATTTTTATTACATCAGAGCGACTTTTTTGCAACAAACGCACATTTTCATTCACAATTTTAGTAGTACATTTTTTGTATTGACAATTCTAGTAGTAAATGGCTTAGGGTATGGATCACAGAATTTTGAAAACGTGCGCAAAATTTACTTCTAAACCGAAGCACGTCACACACAGTTCTTAACTGTTTTTGACGTAAAATAAATAAATAAATAAATAAGTAAATAAATAAATAAGTAAATAAATAAATAAA
>BLKR01013651.1:0-10114 GCA_011170035.1 Teleogryllus occipitalis
GTCCGGTATATAATACCGGTTGCGCTGCACCGCGGTGTCACAGTCCTGAGAATGCCTGCGACATGGCAGGCGAAACGTCGACCTCTCAGCCAACGACACGGCGTCACCCGGACAGCCAAGAAGACATGAACTCGAGCTTCGGAAGCTTCGGTTTACATTTGATATCAATGTTGTCTTAAGTGATATTGTACTCTTTAACATAGAATAGCGCTACAAAAGACTACTCGGTGTCTCCGTCTCTGACTTGCCAGAAAAGTAAGCAATCAAAACTTTTTCCGATATGGAATAAACATTTTTTTCCACACCAATCTTTAAAAATTAAATACTAACGCTCATATTTCTTTTTTGATTTGTTGGGTAACAATGCTTCTAAAGCAGCATTTACTGCTATTTCTATTTGCAAATCAGAACTATATTCACTCATGTCGAAAAGTATACTCCAAGTGTGATTTAATTGTTCTCCTTGTTGAGAACAGTGTCGCCACTTATTGGAGAAAAAAAGTGAATACCAATTGAAGGCATAGAACGAAATTTCATATTAAATGTAAGAAATTTTTACAAGTGCTAAAACGTTGTACGATATTCGTGTCGTAACATCTGATTACAATACTCAATTGGTTACCAAACTCCGCCAGCAGCCTCGTTTGCCAATTTTCCAATCTCGTCTTGTAATCAGATGCTTTACGACAATTATACCATAAAGAACTATTTCCAGTGTGTTTCTGACCCTCGACGATTTCTACATCAGTCCCCGCTTCCAGCCCAGCTTCCGTATCCAGCCCCGTTTCCTCTTCCAGCTCCGCTTCCGTTCCCGCTTGCAGCTGCGCTTCCCCTTTAGCCCCGCTTCCAGTCACCCTTCCGCTTCCAGCTCCGCTTTCGTCCGCACTTCCGCTTCCAGTCCCACTTCCATCTCCGCTTCCCCTTCCATCCTCGCTACCAGTCCCTCAGCCGCTTCCAGCTCCGCTTCCGTACCAGCTTCTGCTTCCAGCCCCGCTTCCGCTTCCAGCTCCACATCCGGCCCGCTTCCAGCCCCGCTTCCCCTCTATCTTTGTTCTTTCCTTCCGCGCTACTTTCCGCCGTACCTTTCGTTCCTTATTGTGCTTCCCCTTCATTATTACTTCCCCTTCAATTCGTCCATTACTACTTTACTGCGTCCATTACTACTTCCCCTCAATGCGTCCATTACTACTTCCCCTTCAATATGTTTCCGCGTTCGCTTCCTTCACCACATCCGCCCTTGCTTCCGCCGCCCGCTTCCGCATCCGCCTTCGCTACCGTCCTCGCCTCTGACTTGCCCTCATCTCAGTCTCGTCCTGATGCCCTCGCTTCAACCCTCGCTTCCGTCCCGCTTCCGCCTCAACCCCTGCTTGTGCCCTCCTTCACCGCTTCCAATCGCTTCCGGTTCCGCATTCGGCTGTACATTCAACCCCGCTTCCGCTCCCTTACCATCACTCCGTAACCACTGTGTCCTCTATCCCCTTTGCCAACCCCGTCTACATCATTTCCGTCTGAGTCTAGCGCAGAGCCAGCATTTCTGCTGTCTCTGCAGCGACTGCGACCAGGAAGTCGTAGGGTTCGAGTCTCGACGGTGGTGGATTTGCGATACTAGCTCGGATTCAGCCGCTGTGTGGAGGAGAATTCTAACAACTGGCTGCTCTCATCGGTTGTTACTATGGTTTCTCTCAACAATACCTTGCGAATGCCGGAGCATGGTTTCTCCCTACAAACGGCCACGGAATGCGCGCGATCTTTTCTTCGTCTTCATTGTCTTATCGTTACCCTTTGCATACCCTTATACTAACATGCACTATCACTATGCTATCACACTTGTCGGGAGTCCAACTGAAGCCTAGAGCAAGTTCCAGTTTGGAGGGTGACCCGCTGGGGAGAAATACGAGTAAAGGAAATCCTCCCCAAGTCGGCCAGCGTGTTTGCCGACGCCGGAGCTCATTATCCAGCCATCCAGATAGAAACACCGCCACTCCAGGCATAAAAATCATTCACTACATTAACGGCACAAATGGAAATTAACCATTCGCACACGGGACAGACGACCATGAACAGTTGACGTGCCCGAAAACGTCAGTCAATCATCTCTGTTTCCACCCGACACTCTAGCATCCGCCTTCGGGTCCAACCCTCCGCCCCCATCCCCGCTGCGCCGCTCCGTCACGCCCGCGCCATCCTTCCGCACTTCGTCACCCGTCGGCCGCCCCGCCCCCGCCACTCGCTTTTTCGGGAGACTGCGGGGATTTGAAAAATGACGGCGCAGACGCGGCCGGCCCGCTGCTCAGCGCAGCTCCATCTTCACGCCCCTCCCGCTCCACCCCTTCCCCCTCCCCCACCCCTCTACTCCTCCTACCCTTTTCACTTGTCCTTCCCCTGCTCATCCATCGGCTTCCCCTCTCCTTCTGCTCATCCTTCTCCTTCCCCTCTCCTTCGTCTGCTCATTCTTCTCTTTCCCTACCTCTCCCCTTCCCCTCTCCCCTTTCTCTTCTCCTTTCCCTGGTCAGCCTTCTCTTTTCCTGATTTCCTTCTCCTCTTCCCCCACCCATTTATTCCCTCTTCCCTTTTCCGCCTTTCAATCTCCTCTTGATCATTCTTTCTCTCCTCCCCTTCCCTCTCCCACCTTTCCCTTCTCAATCCCCTTTTTTTTCTCCCACTCAACATTTTCCTTCCCTGCTCCTCATTCCTCCTTCCCCCTTCCCTTCCCCCTCCTCTTTTCCCCGTCTTCTCCTTTTCCTGCTCATTGCTCTAATCCTCCTTACCCTCCTCACCCTCTTCCACCAACCCTCCTTCCCCCTTCCTCTCCCACACTTTTCCACCTTCTCCCCGCTTTTCCTTCCCTCTTCCCCTTTCCCCTCCCTCTCCCCTATCCCTATTCACTCTTTCCCCACCCCTCCCTTTCTCCTTTCCCGTTCCCCTTTCCCCTTCCGATTCCCCTTTCCCCTTCCCATTCCCCTTTCGCCTTGCCCTTTCCCTTGTCCTTCCCCTTGCTCTTTCCACTTGCCCTTTCCCCTTGCCCTTTCTCCTTCCCATTCCCCTTTTCCATTCCCATTCCTCTTCCCCTTCCACTTTCCCCTTCCCATTTCCCTTCCCCTCCTCCCGCTCATCCTTCTTCTCCCGCTGTCGCCGCCCTCCTGGAGCGCTGAGGCGTGCCTTGCCTGAACCCATCCTGCATTCCTGCCCACAGACACAGACAGACTTGAAATGCTGTGATGCGCCGCTACGCCTTCTCGGCTTTATGACTGAGCGAGGCTGAATCGGAGGCTTGTTTTTTCGCGGGCAATTGCCGTCCAATTTTCGGCCCCAAAGTGAAGAATGGTTTGTGTATAAATATAGGCTGCATAGTTGAAGTTTAATACGTACTGTACGAAATTTCGATGCTTAAGGAATGAAAGTGTTTAGGTTAGCAGAGGTAGTGCTTGTTTGGTGAAGTTTTACATCGATTAATATAATTATGAAGCATACGAATGTTACAAAACACCTACGTGTTCGTTGGGCATTAAATGTCTAGTTTTATTTTATGTAAAGAAGCTTTCACAGTAGATCAAATGCCTTATTATTGTATTCGGCGTAATAAATCGTAATACCGAAGTCAATATAGTAGCATTAATGATGTAAACTTCCTGTTAGAAAAGAGGATTAAAAATATCGATCGGATAAAATATAATTTTTTATATTACACGCAGCTGAAGTAGCAGTACGCGTTCATTAGCAATTATACCAACGCAATACTGCACTCGTGAAAAATAAAATTGCGCATAATGGTCTCTTGAACCCGTATAATAAGTATACATTCATTCAGAATAATTTTCTTCTTGCAAATTACAATACTTTTCTTCTTACCTCTATTGTCCTTTCGTGTTAGTGTGAGTATAGGCAGTACATACCATTAGGTCCATTGAACGTCAAAGAGGCACTGCGTGGACAGTGTAGCGAATATTCATCAATTTGTAAGTGCGCCATTTAGCTTCACGCATGCAATTATGTGCCTGCATCGTGAGGATGCAGCTTCAGGGTCATACTCGCTTGCGGGAAGCTTTGCCGAGTAGAGATCCCGATGCATTGCGTAGCAAGGTGAGACGAATGACTGATTGGTTATTACGTGTTTCCTGAGTGTGCATACTGCTATGGTCTTTAGTCCCGTAAGTATAGTGTTTTATAAGCTGGGAGGTGGCGGTATTCTTCCCCCGCTGAATGGCGAAATCCGGCGAGGAAATACGAGACAAGTACAAGTCCGCATGCGGAGTTTTCCTTAATCAGATATCTCCCACCAGCGGGAGACCGCCTCAGTCGCAACGAGATGCAAGCTCCCGACTGGTCTCCCGACATGTGTTGTAGTGTAGTGGTTGGTGCGTTGGTTGGTTAGTGATTCCGAGCGCTTTAACAGCTTAGGTCATTGGTCCCGTAAGTGTAGGGTATAGTTTGCATCGGGAGAGCGGTGATCTCCCGCTGGATGGCGAGATCCGGCGCCGACCTACCGTCGGCTAGCGGGGTTTCCCCCTAACCAGGACTCTCCCGCCAGCGGGCACAGCCCCAGCCGGGACAAGCTCTAAGCTCCCGACCGGCCTCCCGGGATATGTGGTAGTGTAGTGCATGTTAGTGTAAGTGTGTGACTGTGTGTGTGTGTGTGTAAGGGGAGAGGATAAGACAAGGAAGAGGAAGGAAAGACCCATCGCAGTCCGTGGCTCGTTTGTTAGCGTACTACTCCGGCATTCGCCTGGTGTTGATCGGAGAAACCACGGAAAACTACCGATCAGAACAGCCGGCCTCTAGAATCCTCCTCCACACAGCGACTGAATTCGACAGCTGAAAAGCTAGAGTCGAAAATCTTGCCACCGTTAGGACTCGAACCTAGGACCTCCTGGTGAGAGGCTGTAGTGTAGTGTATGTGAGTGTGTTAGGAAGAGAAGAGTATGCGACAAGGAAAAGGAAGTAGGACCCGACTGTCTAGTTGGAGTCCAATATCCCGCACCGTGGGGACTGGAACCATAGAACCTGTCGGTCAGAGATACCGCAATGACATCAGTTGATGCCCTAAGCTTCCGCAGCTGTTGGGATGGTCGGAGCGGGGTGACGTAGGAAGGGAGGGGCTGGGCAGGGACGCGGCTGTCAGCGAGGATTTGCGCCTGATTGCTCCCTAATTGCGCGCAACATGCGAGGGGGGCGGGGTTGCAGATGGCTAAGGAGGAAGATGGAAATTTGAGAGGGGCGACGTAACAGCAAACCTGACAACCTGCGAAAGACGATGATTGACTGATTACTAGTGATTCTGGGCGCGACAACTGATAAGGTCATTAGTCCCGTAAGTGTAGGACATGTTTTTTTCCTCGGAAGGTGCTGGTAATCTTCCCCCGCTGGATGCCGAGAATCGGCGCCGACGTTCAGTCGTCTAGGGTTTTCCCCGATGAAGTATCACCCACAAGCTGAGCACCGCTCCAGCCGAGACACGCCTCAAACACTCGACCGGTCTCCCGACATGTGTGGGAGTGTAATGCATGTAAGTGTGTGTAAGTATGGGGTAGGACAAGACAAGGAATGGGAGGAAAAGATCGCACGCGGTCCGTGGTCCGTTTGATACGATACTGTTCCGGCATTCGCTGGGTGTTGATCGGAGAAACCACGAAAAAATACCGATCAGAGAGGCCGGCCGGTAGAATTCTCCTCCAGGCAGCGACTGAACTCGACCTAACTATCTGTCGAGTGTCAAATCCTGCCACCGTCGGGAAACGAACCCCCTGGTCCTCCCGATCAGAGGCATTGCAGTTCAGTTGATGCCCTGAGCCACCTCTCACCGTGCGAGGGACAAGACGTTAAGGAAACTGGAATGGTAGGTCAAAGAAAGAACTTCAATGTCTAAAAGCGACCTAACCAAAAAATACAAGAGTAACATTCTAAGAACTTTCTCGAAAAAAATTGTTTTCTTTGGTGGGCGCATGTAAGCACCTGTAACCTGTTTAGGGCGCTCACAGCTATGGACAGGTGTGATCAATATCTCATTCTCTTCTTTTTATCCTTTCCCATCAAGAAGGTATATCGGTTAGTATTATATTTAGCCGGATCTCCAAGTCAACGGCGAGGCTCTACCTGTCGGTCTTGCAATTAACATTCTCGAGTTCTTCCAACGCAGATATTGCATCATAATATAGATCAGATATCAGCATCAAATAAGATCATAATATAGATAGATACCCATGTTCAATCACTTTCTTCGCGTAACCACAAAATGATTTCTAGAAACTTACCATGGCTACCACGTGCCTTGCTTTACACTGAGATATTTTTTAATCTTTCTAAGATTAATGTAATATTTTCTACATGCCCAACTTTCTCCTACGTAGCCATAAAGTTGATGTATCCTTACATTTCTGCGCGTACACGTTCGTACGAACGACAAATTCCTGAGGATTCTCCTGTCAAAATTGTATTTAGATTGCACACAATAATGTTTTAATAATCAGCCTTGTTTTCCATAGAAAATAGAATATAACATTTATTCAATTAGTTTTTTATAAATTAATGTTCGGCTTTGTTGCTTGTCTGCCAAACATAAAATCTGTTTAAATTATTTTAGTATTTTAAATGATTTAATCTTTCTTTCAGATCTTTAAGGGAATGTTAATCTTACTTCAATTTCTTTGCGTGCTCTTGCTTCCTCTCGGGTTTTCCCGCGTCGTCGTCTAGCGCTGTGACAATTTTTCTTTCTTCCTTTCTTCCAGTATGTTCTCATTCTATTAGTATTACACAAAGTACCGTACTGTCCCTATATTTCACCGTTGATGGATGCCTAATCTGGAGTACTACTTAATACGGTATAAGCGCTCGACATCTAAAATTTCTTTTTAGAGCTCGTGCCTTCCTTCTGACTATTCACCCGATATTCATGTCTCATTCGCATTTCTTTGTTTTTCTATGTTCTTGTCTCTTCCGGACTATGCCCCCTGTATTTTAATGTGGTCTATGAGTATCTTTGCCTGGTTAAACTATGCATTCTCCTTGACTTACAGGTCTTGGGGAGCTCTTTGGTACATTACAACACATAGTATAAATTTCAAGAGTACAAATACTCCCGTTTCAGAAAAAAAAACAAAAAAACGCGCGTATAAATTTTTGTTCTGAAATACCCTTTATGAATGTGAATTTAATAAAGGTAAATCAAAGACGCCGGTAGCCGAATTTATTACGCTCCGTGAAGTCACGGAGGTTAAGCGAATTCGAGACTCGCGGGTTCCTAGTTGGGTAAACAGGTAGGAACCCCGGAATCTATCGGCGTTGAGCCCATGGCGGAAGGGATAAAAGGCACTGACTGACTGCGACATGAAGAGACTTGACAAATATAGTAATTACTCAACAACAGTAATGATAGTAATTACTCAGTAACTGACGATTACTCCAGAGATAGCGCTCAACGCCCAACAAGGTGTAGAGACGCGTTGCGTCAACGATGCAACAATTTTAAAAAAAGATGGAGGTGGAAGATGGAAATTTGAGAACGGAATCTGAGATGAAAGGGTCAGAATCCAGAGGAAAATTCTATTGATCGGCTGCTCTGATCAGAAGCTTTCCGTGGTTTCTCCGATAAACAAACGAGCCACGGAGCGCGCGCGATCTTTCTTTCTTTGTCTATGTTCTTTTTTCACCCATTACTTACGCATACTTACACATTGTTTTGTAATCGATGTCTCTTGTACAAACTGCTCGTACTAATTTTGCAAATGCTCCCTTCCACTTGAAAGTTTAACAAAACATTACCTTGTATTTTTTGTGTGATCTGCACCCTGGTGCAAAACATCTGGCATCTTGAACCACAAGTTTTCTTAATGTGACAATATTGCCACACTTTCATTGCAGATTACTGTATCCACCTTATCAGTAGGATTTTTCGTTTCTCTGATGGGCGATTGTTGTTTGTTTATTAAAAATCACAATCACTTTAAAACGCAATTGAATCGTTTATTTCAGAAACTCGTCAAACGCCAAAATATAAAATTTAAAATATTTTAAAATCAGAAAAACTGGGACACTTTTTCTCAGTTTTCTCGTAATGAGAAATTTGGCGTTTGGCGGGTTTCTGAAATAAACCATTCAATTGATGGAACTATGAGAGAACCCTAGTCTACAAATCAAAGATATTATTGCTTTCGAAACATATCATGTAGAAAATATCACTATTGCGACGGTTTTCTTTACGTATTATTCGTATGTGCCGGGATTAGCGAACAAAACACCTTTAGAAAAGATTTATACATTCCGATTACTTTCGAAAGGCATAAAACATCATGACGGAGACTGGATATAAAAACGATCGTAGCTGCCCTATCACTGTGTCCTAACTACATTCAATGTGTGTAAACCGAATGTGTCAAACGAAATGACAACACTTCCTTTTCTATTCGTTATGGAATGGGTGTGCATATTTTTATATACGTCCAAACTGCAGTCGTAGATTGAAGGTCTTTGATTCTCTAAAGAATTCAAATACCTTAACTAAACATTTTAATCATTAATGTCAAAAACATACTTTTGCAACTAACCGTACTCTTCTCTAGCTTCTGAGATGATCTTCTTCTGTCTCACAATCAGCAATAGCTCCTCTTTCGCGTGTCACGCGGTGATCGATATGAATGAACATCGGGCAGAAAAATAGAACTTTATGCAAATTTCTGCCCATATATCTTCTTGATCACGAAACTACATCATAATTCGCGTCTGTACTTTTTCCTTTATCGTGTAAGGGATGTTATTATTGGATAGCGAACTCATATACTGCGCCCGGTAAATAAGAAATTGAAAGTCACATTTCTCGGAAACAGTGCTGGTTGTGCAGCCACAACGACTCAAGGTACTGAGTGACGGCTCTACAATTATCCTTCCTCTCCAGAGAAGGTGCGTTGTCATAACAATATTCAAAGTTCACTGAAGAACGTTAGAGGACTCTACAATCATTGATAGTTAATAATCATTCCGTGCAGCACCTGTTGTAATTTTTTTATGAACAAGATAAATTTACAATCTCTTTTATATTAAAACTAGCTGACCCGGCGAGGGCGCTCTGTTCCGCCTTAACAGCCAGTCACATCTTTTCTCGCGTCGCACTCACTGTGAGAAACTGTACTATCCTTGTTGCACTCGTGATAATAAAGCAATTGCAGATTTGTGTTTTTCTCTCAAACGAAGAATTTAAAAAAACGCTCTGATATTAAATAGATAATTAAAAAATCTATTACGTAGCAGAGCGTTTTTTTAAAATTGATTTTTGTTTAAGAAATACAAAGCTGTAATCATAGGGACCGGCTGTTAAAGGCAATAAATAAGCAGATTTTGGAATTTATTAAGTTAAATTGTTTATTAGAAAATACAAATAAAAAAATTAAGTAGATTAATCATTCATTATTGTTCTTGTATTTTGGTGCATAGGTTGCACTCTTCAGTTAAGTACCTTGTGATACACGAAATTTTTTGTTTTATTATCAGTCGCAGGTTACAACGGGCAACAATGACCGCTAACATGCGAAATCACGCGAAAACGTGCAAAAACGTGCGTTCTCACACAGGAACGCTGTCGAACAGGATAAACAGTATCCTATGTCCGTCTCCTGGCTCTAAGCTTCCTGCTCACCAATTTTCAGCCAAATCGGTACAGCCGTTCTTGAGTTATAAATAGTGTAACTAACACGACTTTCTTTTATATAATATATATATATATATATATATATATATATATATATATATATATATATATATATAGATTAGTAAAATATATAACATTTGTAGTTGATAATGACAATTTGCTAGTGAATGTATCCCAATGGTTCACCTCCTTCTTGAATCTAGTATTTAATTATTAATTTTTAATTATTCGATTTAATTATTTTTGGCTAACTAAATATATATTGACTAACTTGAGAATCTATAATGGAGTTGTAAGGGTTCTGGGTAATCGGGAAGTTTCTTCACTATTATCTAGGAGGTTGATGGCTAGAGGATTTGGGTGGGTTTCCAGACGTTGAAGATAACTTGAGCTGCTTGTTTCGATTTTTAAAAGACTGTTGGTACTTTTAAGTCTCTATGTAGCGTTGTGTTTGAGATGTACCATGGTACTGCAGCAATC
>BLKR01013652.1:0-10103 GCA_011170035.1 Teleogryllus occipitalis
GTTACATGAAACTATTCTCCTGGCGCATCTTCACAGTTTGGACTCACATCATTCATTATATCTTTAATAGAATCGCCTACAGCAATGGCGCGAGCGTGTTTACTCCTTGATATATAGAATGCTTCCCGCCAATTCCATTTGTTTACCTGCAGACACACGTACGTACTTCGGAGAGCACTTACTTACAGCGAGTGTATGACGTCAGCTACACTGTGCAAGTGTCCACGTTGCCGCGCTCTTGTCTACTCTTTGTTTGGATGCTGATAATTGGCGCGTAAACTTCATCACCTACAATTCTCTCGAATACGTTTTAATACAGTGCCGAGCCAAAGATAATTCCCTATAAAATTAAGAATTTTTTTTTAATGTTATTTCAGAAATAATGACTTTACATTCATTGTACAAATAACGTCAAGACTTCCTGGTTTAAAAATGGTGAGGATTACTGCTTTCACAACACATCCACCCGGAATTTAATAAATATTACATCTTAGTTATGGTCCCATTTCCCTCTCTGTTCCTTGTACACACTCATATTGTACATTAAACTGAATCTTTCCTGGAGCATCTTACTTACTCCTAGACTAAACAATACATACATCATTAACTCGTATCAGCATTGATATAAACTAGTACTATTAATTTTCACTTATTTTGTTCCTTCCTTTGACCCCCCCCACCCCCCATGTTTGTAACTCATTGAGGATGGACCCTGCACATGCATCATTCTCATTACAACATTTCTTATTTTCTCATTATTTTTTAGACATTTGGTTTTTCCCTAGCTTTTACAAATGTCTTTTGTATTTACTACAAATATTTAATTTAACTCTACTTCCTGTGATGTATTTTCATTACTGAATCAACTATATTGCACTCAATATGAATACATGCACCCTCAGTTGCCACTTTCATACTCCTCTCTGATTTTGCGTCTATACTACAACTAACATTTGCTCCACTTCCACCTTAATTTTCAAGATAAATTTTGCACTTGGTTCTTCAGACTCAACAGAGGTAAACTACTGCTCTCTTTGGAATGAAGAATCCCACATACAAGAAAACCGTGGGGTGGACAACATTCCTCACTACCTGGTTAAACTCTATTTTATCCCCACTCTGATCTTACTTCTTCTATCTTTCTTCCTATCTAAGTTCCTCATGCCTATCCTCAAAGCTGCTTACAATCTACATGTTATGACTTTTTTACCCCTTTCACTCTTCTCAGAAAGTTCACATTCATGAATGTATTTCGAAAGATCTTCAACTTCACGTGCCCAGTGAAATATTAGTATACAAATTACCAAAATGACAGAGTTATATTCTCCAAACAAACTCAAACTGTTAAGAGGGAAATGATGACTTGGCTTATTTTTTATTGTGAAACAAAATTGCAAATGTATCACATCAAATATAAAGAATTCAGAGAAAAATACCACAAACTGTTGCTAAAAGATAAGAAACAGGCAATATATAAAAGATAAGAAAATTCTGATAACATTATTAAGGCAGTTTGGAAAATTGTTAATGAACAAACATCCAGAGATGAAATAAATTATATTCAACTAAAGAGTAATGAAGGCATTACAGTAACAGATCCATATAAAGTAAATGAAATCTTTCATTGTTACTTTTCATCAAGAACACTACCAAATTCCTACAACAGAATAAGAGGAGTAGAAAACACAACAACACATACTGCACTCACAAACTCAATCTTCCTGTATCAACAAACAACCAAAGAAATAGAAAATATAATGAAATTACACAACAAAAAATCAGCAGCTTGAGATGAGGTATCAATTGTAGCACTAAAAAAAATTTTTGTCAATTCAGTAATACTTCCATTGGAACATCTAATTAACTCTGTACTTGAAAATGGAATATTTCCAGACATCCTCAAGTTTTCAATTATTAACCCTCTCTACCAAAATGGTGAGGCAAATATGGCATCAAATTATAGGCCTAAATCACTTATATCAACATTTAGCAACATAATAGAAAAGGTAATTTTAAACAGGTTGATTCCATACTTTGAAGATAAATTCACTACTGTCGGACTATCAACATGGTTTCAGAACAGGACACTCAACCATAACTGCAATCACAGATTTATACAATACTATAATAACCAAGCAAAGGTTAGTGGAATATTTATGGATATGTCCTAAGCATTCGATAAAGTAAATCACACCATACTCTTACACAAACTACAGAAATACTCTACCTAGAAAATTATTCCATTAACAGATGCTGATCAAATACAATCACAACTCATGGTGGCTTTCCTCTAGGATCATTCAGGTGGTAGGCCCATTCTTGTACATGGTATATGTCAATATTTTACAACTGAGAAACAACACAACACTTACAATGAATGCAGATTATACAACACTTCTATGTTGGTACAAATCACAAGATGTATTAAATAAACTAACTACAAACTGCCTATTAGAAACTGTTCAGTCATACAATGAAATTGGCCTTCATGTTAATGTTAACAAAACAAATGTAGTGATGTTCACACACTATCCTCAAGACATTAAATCCATTACAATGAATGTAAATACTACACCTATACCCAATTTACAAATAATTACATTCCTAGGTGTAGAGAAGGACCCTACCTAGGTGACGTTCACAGAGTATGTAATAAAGTAAGCTCAGGAATTTTTGTCCTAAAAAAATTGAGTTAAATACTAGGAGAAAAGGAACTAAAAACAATTTCTTATGGAATAATATGTCCTCATATTCAGTATGGAATAAATATTTGGGGTGGTCCATACTAAACGTACTTCTCAGGAATACTCACTTTACAGAAACAAGCAATTAGAACCATTTACATAATGATAAGAACAGAAACCTGCAGAGATAAATTCAAAGAAGGGAACTTCCTTACTGTACATACTTTCAATGACATTCTATGGAAACACACTAGAAAATAAAGATATACAAAACTATAATACCAGAAATAAGAACTATAAACACATTGTGAGTACAAAGCTTCAGTAAACTGACAAAAATCCTTATCTTTCAGGAGTGATATTTTTCAACAAATTGCCACATGAAATAAAAAAATTAAACAATCTCAAACTCAAAAGGGAACTAAAGAAATTCTTAATACACAAAGCATTATATTATTTAGATGAGTTATAAAAAGAAAACTACACAAAACCATTATCTCAGAAAATAGAATATTCTGGTTGGTATACAATTAAGAGATTTGATAAAATGTATGCTTCATCTAGATGATTGCATGTAACCATGATTGGATACATTACACATATTACTATAGTTGTATGTAACTAATTGTATATTAATATTGTATGTGTTTAAGCAATGTAATAATGTATGCATTATTTCCAAAAACTAACCTTAATGTATTAATTCATTATTCTGTAATAAGGTAATCTTCCTATTATACAACAAAATGTCCTTATGTTAAAACTTGTATTACTCAGTGGTTTAGTCTATATCATTTCATGACATGGTCTAAAATGGTACCTTGTACTATCAAAGAACCTAAATAAATTATTATTCACATCTTCTATGAAAGGTTAAGAGGCCATTCACTGTTAACTCCGATTCACATCCTACAAGTTTGCCTACTGATAGTGCTACCTTCACCTTGGTTTTACATATCATGCCTTTACACGTATTCGATATTGCTGTTGAGACAGAGTAACTAACACAAACATTTCCAACTCCCGTTTCCCTCGGCATGTTATAAGGCTAAATCAACCTCTATAGCTCACTCGAACTACGTTCATTCTCCTAGTATATCTGTCCGTGCCTAACTGAGCTACGATATGATGCTTCACACTTACTCGTACCTAGCACTTAATGCCGCTTACTCTTAAGGGAGCATTATTATCACTTCACTTGCATTATCACAAACACAGTACCTTCTATTTCACTATTTAAACCTCCTTCTTCAATGTCTTCTCTTCACTGGCAGTGGGATATACGTTCCTTCTGTACATTCAAGGGTAGCAGGAAAGAAAAATTTTAACACAATCTATACTCTTACATACTTTTATTAACTCTTTGTGAGACAAACACATAACTGTTTTACCACCAAATTAAAGACTCTCCGATGCTCACTCTTCCACACTGCACCTCCTGCATCTGCAAATACATACTTTCATTACTCAAAGATTCTATACAGCACATAATATATTCAATGTTTGACAACTATAAGCTAATACGAGAAAGATTACAACTCTTTACCAGTCATTCATCACCATCCTTGTTATACGTAACATTTTCTATTGGGTTAGCACACTCCTTCTGTACAATCAAGGTTAGCTGTCGATTCTGCAGAATCGAGGGGACCGACCTGGAATGAAGAATTTCATCTAAAAATAACATCTTTGATACATTCATTAATTCTTTGTGAGACAAGAACTTAAAAGCATTACCATAAATAAAAAAGCCTCTCCGAAGCTCACTCGTCCTCTCAGCACCTCCTGCATCTGGAATTAAATACTTTCATTACTCAGTTTCTATACAGCACATACTATATTCTATGTTTCTCAACTATAAGCCAAAACGAGATTGTTTACTACTCTCACCAGTAATTCTGCATACAACCTTCCTTGTTGTATTTAACATTTTGTATCGGGTTAACACATTCCTCACTCAAGTCCGTATCCCGTATAAGCAATCACTCCTCACTCACAATGTGATCATTGCGTACCTATTTTATTCTAGTACTTTATTACTCTGATATTATTTTCCCCAACCATTTAGCTTTACTCGATGGAGACGAAGATACGGCTCCTGCAAACATTCTTTACATACACCTGACGTACTTGTACCACATCTCTTACATCATGCGTGTGGATGACGTCTACTCCACGAGCAAGCATACCACTCTGCTGCGTTTATGTATACTCTTTGGAGACGATCACCGGGCAAAGAAGTTAAAGCATTTATTTCTAACCTATAATCATCTAACCCTCATTTACTTTACAGCGATTTTACTTCTTTTTTAGAACGAGATATAATTTTAACACTCACCTCTACTACTTTTTCATTCAGAACAATTAGAAAGTAATATGCTTACCCCGCGCAATACATAAGTATTGAGCTAGCCCTAAATTCCTAAAGATACTGCCTGTTACTTCTCATAAAACACTTGTTTCTAGTTGCTTGTAAACCTATACTAACAAGTTTACAACCTTCTTTGCTTCTATTTTCAGTACAGAAAGGAAACCTCATCTCTCTAAAATAAATACTTGTAGGTAAATTAAACTTCTCCTACAGCTTCTACATAAACATTTCAGCTCGATACCATCAATACAAACTAGTTCCATTAAGTTATTCTCTACAGATACATTAATTCCTGCATGTAAAACTCACTTTCAGTCATGAACTACAAAACACTGCTTTCTCATGTACTTGAAGATGAAATGCATACTCCTTGCATACCCAGAATTATAAAAATTAGCCCCATTTCACAGTCCTTAAACAATCTGCCTGCGTTTTCACTTTATTCACTTGGAATACACACCCTCCTGAAACAAATACTACTTGCTTCATGAAAATTCTCCGAAAGCTTCTACATAAACATTTAAGTTCTATGCTATCCGTACAAACTACTTTCACTGCCTGATTCTCAACATATACATTAATTCCTGCATGTAAAACTCACTTTCAGTCATGAACTACAAAACACTGCTTTCTCATGTACTTCAAGATGAAATGCATACTCCTTGCATACCCAGAAATATAAAAATTAGCCTCATTTCACAGTCCTTAAACAATCTGCCTGCGTTTTCACTTTATTCACTTGGAATACACACCCTCCTGAAACAAATACTACTTGCTTCATGAAAATTCTCCGAAAGCTTCTACATAAACATTTAAGTTCTTTGCTATCCATACAAACTACTTTCACTGACTGATTCTCAACATATACATTAATTCCTGCATGTAAAACTCACTTTCAGTCATGAACTACAAAACACTGCTTCCTCATGTACTTGAAGATGAAATGCATACTCCTTGCATACCCAGAATTATAAAAATAAGCACCATTTCACAGTCCTTAAACAATCTGCCTGCGTTTTCACTTTATTCACTCGGAATACACACCCTCCTGAAACAAATACTACTTGCTTCATGAAAATTCTCCGAAAGCGTCTACATAAACATTTAAGTTCTATGCTATCCATACAAACTACTTTCACTGCCTGATTCTCAACATATACATTAATTCCTGCATGTAAAACTCACTTTCAGTCATGAACTACAAAACACTGCTTTCTCATGTACTTGAAGATGAAATGCACACTCCTTGCATATCCCAGAACTATGAAGTAATGGATCTGCCTTTCAATTTTTCACATTAAACCCTTCTTTGCAGTTTACTGCAATGTATGTGTATGTATACTGCTTCTATCATTACTAATATAATTTATTGATGCTCCAGATGTCTAGGTTATGATGCAAACCCAATCACTGGTTTACCCATTCTCCAACTCACTCACTATGAGATTCATGTGATTATGCTCTTGGTATAAAGAAATAGAAACGTCTGCTCGTTACATCTGTTCTTCTGAGAGGCACTACAAGACACTATGCAAAATCACAGACATTATCATTACCTATACTCCCCTTCCATCACTTCTTAAGCCTAAATGAACCACGTTTCTTCACACACTATTACCTCATGAATATTCTCTTCTTTCACTCGCAGCTACAAAGATATAGATACCAGTAATCCACGTACAGCTATTTGTCGGAAATGTCTCACACGGAACTGTGGGCACTGTTTGTGACAACCTGCAACTGAAACATACATACACTTTAAATACGATGACTTGCTTATGAACCTAATTCCTGGTATTTAGACATCGTTTACGAACACTTCATACATTTACCATGTTTTACAACTATACACACAAAACCAGCCGAGGGTGGCAAACACTGTCTAGTATTCTACATTACCACATACTTGCTATCAGTCTAATTTTACTCTTAGTATTTCTTCACGTAACTTCACGGTAACATGGCTCATCCTCTAAAGGCTACATCCTTTGCTTCTCCTCCCGTCGCGCATACATGCTGGTTTCAATCTGCAACAGTATGAGACTATTAGTATTAGACAGATCAACTCTTTGTATATAGTGACAATATCATCCAAACATTACAAGTGACATTTTAAACTAATGTTGACAATAATATGTATAAATATACAATATATAATAAACAATATATAATAAAATGTTGACAATAATATAAAGTGTTGACAATATATAATAAACTAATGTTAAAATAATGTTGACAACAAATTTAAACTAATGTTGACAACACCTCATTTCCACAGCCACCTAGCGGCAATCATAGGAACTAACGCCTGCCATCTAGCGGCAGGAATAGGAACTGCGTGGCGACACTCCTGTCACCTTTCGGCAGGCATGGAAACTACGATGCGAAACTCCCGGCACCTAGCTAATGGTTTACGAACTACGTAGCGACGCGGCCGCCATCTTGTAGCGCAGGAGTGAACTACAGCGAACGTATTAAAAGGTAATTAAACTGAAAATACTGTATTGCAAGGAACTAACCCTATAAAATTAACTCAAATACGTTTATTGGAATAATAATAACACGGAAAGAAAAATAGGTAATAACACGGAAAGAAATCGAAATAGGTATTAACAACCGGATATTTTTTTGGAAATATTACAAAAGCACGCTACGACCCTGATATTTTCATGGCAGATTCACAATGACCTGCTCTATCTTCGAAAATTTAAAATTATTTTTCGAGAATTTTTCATACATTTTCGATAAACAAAGCCTTAGATGGGAAAATGCTCAATACCATTTAAATCGCCATAAAATTCCAGTTAGAAACGAAAATTTCAGAATTCCTTAACTCCTCGATTTCTTTGAAAATTTTAAAAGGCTGTAACTCCGAAATTATTGGCGCTACGACCCTGAAATTTGCATGGCAGATTCACAATGACCTGCTCTATCTTCGAAAATATAAAATTATTTTTCGGGAATTTTTGATGAATTTTCGAAATACAAAGCCTTAGATGGGAAAATGCTCAATACCATTGAAATCGCCATAAAATTCCAGTTAGAAACGAACTAAATTAACTAAATTCGAGTTACGAATTCGAGTTTCGAATTCGAGTTACGAATTCGAGTTTCGATTTCGAGTTTTAAATTCGAGATACGAATTCGAGTTTCGAATTCGAGTTACGAATTCAGGTTTCGAATTCGAGTTACGAATTCAAATTTCGAATTCGAGTTACGAATTTGAGTTTCGAATTCAAGTTTAGAATTCGAGTTTCGAATTCGAGTTTCGAATTCGAGTTACGAATTCGAGTTACGAATTCGAGTTACGAATTAGAGTTTCGAATTCGAGTTTCGAATTCGAGTTACAAATTCGAGTTTTTAATTCGAATTTCGAATTCGAGGTTAAAATTCGAGTTTCAAATCCGACTTACGAGTTCGAGTTTCGAATTTGAGTTTCAAATTCGAGTTTCGAATTCGAGTTTCGAATTCGAGTTACGAATTCGAGTTTCGAATTCGAGTTTCGAATTCAAGTTTCGAATTCGAGTTACGAATTCGAGTTTCGAATTCGAGTTACGAACTCGAGTTTCGAATTCGAGTTACGAATTTGAGTTTCGAATTCGAGTTTCGAATTCGAGTTTCGAATTCGAGTTTCGAATTCGAGTTTCGAATTCAAATTACGAATTCGAGTTTCGAATTCGAGTTTCGAATTCGAGTTACGAATTCGAGTTTCGAATTCGAGTTACGAATTCGCGTTACGAATTCAAGTTTCGAATTAGAGTTTCGAATTCGAGTTACGAATTCGAGTTTCGAATTCGAGTTTCGAATTCGAGTTTCAAATTAGCGTTACGAATTCGAGTTTCGAATTCAAATTGCGAATTCGAGTTTCGAATTCGAGTTTCGAATTCGAGTTACGAATTCGAGTTTCGAATTCGAGTTACGAATTCGCGTTACGAATTAGAGTTTCGAATTCGAGTTACGAATTCGAGTTTCGAATTCGAGTTTCGAATTCGAGTTTCGAATTCGAGTTACGAATTCGCGTTACGAATTCGAGTTTCGAATTCGAGTTTCGAATTCGAGTTACGAATTCGAGTTTCGAATTCGAGTTTCGAATTCGAGTTTCGAATTCGAGTTTCGAAATCGAGTTACGAATTCGAGTTACGAATTCGAGTTTCGAATTCGAGTTTCGAATTCGAATTACGAATTCGAGTTTCGAATTCAAGTTACGAATTCGAGTTTCGAATTTGATATACGAATTCGAGTTTCGAATTCGAGTTTTATTTTCGAGTTTCGTATTCGAGTTTCAAATTCGAGTTACGAATTAGAGTTACGAATTCGAGTTTCGAATTCGAGTTTTATTTTCAAGTTTCAAATTCGAGTTTAAAATTCGATATACGAATTCGAGTTTCGAACTCGAGTTTCGAATTCGAGTTTCGAATTCGAGTTACGAATTCGAGTATCGAATTCGAGTTTTTATTTCGAATTCCGAATTCGAGGTTCAAATTCGAGTTTCAAATCCGACTTACGAGTTCGAGTTTCGAATTCGAGTTTCGAATTCGAGTTTCGAATTCGAGTCTCGTATTCCAGTTTCGAATTCGAGTTATGG
This sequence comes from Teleogryllus occipitalis, assembly GCA_011170035.1. Lineage (NCBI taxonomy): Eukaryota > Metazoa > Arthropoda > Insecta > Orthoptera > Gryllidae > Teleogryllus > Teleogryllus occipitalis. Next base: position 9,641 of record BLKR01013652.1, read on the forward strand.
ATTCGAGTTACGAATTCGAGTTTTTAATTCGAATTTCGAATTCGAGGTTCAAATCCGACTTACGAGTTCGAGTTTCGAATTCGAGTTACGAATTCGAGTTTCGAATTCGAGTTACGAATTCGAGTTTCGAATTCGAATTACGAATTTGAGTTTCGAATTCCAGTTTCGAATTCGAGTTTCGAATTCGAGTTACCAATTCGAGTTTCGAATTCGAGTTACGCATTCGAGTTTCGATTATGAGTTACGAATTCGAGTTTCGAATTCGAGTTTTATTTTCGAGTTTCGAATTCGAGTTTAAAATTCGATATACGAATTCGAGTTTCGAACTCGAGTTTCGAACTCGAGTTTCGAATTCGAGTTTCGAATTCGAATTACGAATTCGAGTTTCGAATTCGAGTTATGAATTTGAGTTTCGAATTCGAGATACGAATTCGAGTTTCGAATTCGAGTTTCGAATTCGAGA
>BLKR01013653.1:0-10088 GCA_011170035.1 Teleogryllus occipitalis
TCGTAGACTTCTCAGTCGAAATATCTTGCGAGCTTGCCGTAGTCCAAAGTCCCAAGAAATCCTCTTCTGCTCCTATCCAAACTGGTCTCAAACTATCAAAATTATCAGTCCCGATTACGTCCTATGACATAGTCCCGAAATCTATAACTCGATTACCACTCCCGACAAAGTCCCAATTTATGCATCAATATTACTTCCACATGCAATATCTGCAGTATCATTTACTGTCCTTAAAATTTCACGATCTGATAACCCGATTCTGACTATCTGTATTATACTCGTTCCCTCTCACGAACCTACGATCAGTTCAGAAACGCGATGCCGGTCAGAATGAAATCTTCCTGCATGATTCACCCTCGAAGACTTCGTATTCAACTACCTTCCTCTTTTGTCATAACATTTGACCGTCCTTCTCTCACCCAGCCAATCCATACGTTCGTTATATTTTGGTGTAGCTGACCTTTCAATCGTCTAAACTTCTTCGCCCAATCCCAAATTTTCTACTTTCGGCATCCAGCCACCTCTTAATGCATTTACAAAAAACAAAAACTACATTGTTTATTCACGGTCGTTGCTAAGCCCATGCTCTCGTGATATTTCCTAATGCATGTTCCACCATATAGTCTACAAATAAATGTTAGTTTATTTTCATGTGACATATCGGTATGTCACAATATTAATAATAATTATATATATATATAATATATATATATATATATATATATATATATATATAATGATTATATATATATATATATATATATATATATATATATATATATATATATATATATATATATATATTCTAACACCACCACTTGTGTGGCAGTCGTCGGAAAGAATGCTCTTTCGAGCTTTGAATATCTCAGGGGGCAGGATCTTTAGGGTATGAGAAAGACACACCCAGACACAGAATTAGGTAAAACAGTAATATATTCTTAAAATATTGTACAAATCAACCCTCTTACACTGTCACAAAATAAGAGAACAAAAAAACCAATTGCTGACTGCGCGTTTAAACGCATGCAAACCACTGATGGTAAGACCTCTTAGAGAAATTTTCCAAAAGAAATATTTGCTTATCGTTTCACTCTTCGCCTAGCTAGCGATAATTTTCCTTATAACACCTGTGTACGGAGTTCTTGCTTGGCCAATACTAGTGAATGAAATTTAATTATTTTTTTTACACTTCCTGAATTAATTTACCAGCACACATTGTTACAAGTCTTACTGCTATTCACGTACGAGATTTCCTCGTCAATTACATACAAAATGAGGAACACAAATTAATTATCTTTAATACAGCTTCGGAATGAAATGTACTACCGGCGTACGAGGTTATAAAATACTTCGCCGTTACTCAATTTTAAGGCGAACATGCAAATTTTAGTATTCTGGTTTCTGGTACCAACACTACCTTTCTAGTTCCTGTCTCCTACCTCAGTTTTATGCAAATTTGGAAATTCAGCCGTGCCGCCACTCGCGTTCCTGCAACGTAGCCCGCTTCAATGCCGCTCCGAAGGCCACCCGGTCTCCTTTGCCCCTGCCACCAGATCCAGGGACCAGTAATCTCGCACCCACCACCAGATCCACGTGCCAGTCTTCTTAACGCCCACCACCAGATCCACGTCTCGCCTACCTTCGCCCGCCTTCTTACGACACGAGTACGCGTATTACCTAGTCTCTCCGCGTGTGCTAGTTAGCGTGTCGCCTCACTAATGCTTTACAAAAACTCTCACAGTTCCGCAACCACAGCCACTATTCTGATTCGTTCTAAATTTCACAGTTCTTACTGCAATCTCCTATAATGTTCTCCTTACACCACGTAGCCTCGCTACTCTATCATTTCCCACTTCCTAACACCCCCAGAACTACCGCTTCTCTTCCTCAACTATTCCGCTACCTTACTCGAATTCTCACCTCGGTGTCTCACACAAGAAGGGCTCTTTTCCTCGCTGCTCCGCCGTTTAAATGTTGCCGTGACGTCACGGTACAACCCTACTGCGCTGCCCATATTGCGGAAGTGCACCGCCGCCGCGCTTCAGGCCGCAACTAACAGGTACGTTAGTGACGCTGCGTGGACATTTTGGGGTTTGTGGCGATGCCCAAACGTCACAAATATATATATATATATATATATATATATATATATATATATATATATATATATATATATATATATATATTCGTTTAATACATCTATCAGTATCTATTAGACCAGGAAGTTATCAGGTAATCCGACAGATTACGCCCGATGATGGAAGAAAATTCTTTCCAACACGCCGATTCTCAAGTAGTTCACGAGACAGCTACGAGTAGCGCTCGTAACAAATTCGCAAGTGCAGATGACGAAATATTCAGTCATAGGAACGGCCGAAGGACCAATGGGAATTTAGTAGGCAAGATTTATTAATTTTAACCTACTCATAGGTGATTCGGACATTTTCTTTCGTGAATGAAGAGCGACTGAAACGGTACCCGCAGACAAATGAAGCAACGTGAAGCAACGGATCACGCCACTCTGGGAAATACCGACTACTGAAGCTTTTAGAATAAGGTAATCTATTTGATTATTATAATAACTTGCTTAAAGAATAGACGAATATATTATGCATAAGGTATGAGTATAATTGAATGGAGAACAATTAATAAATGAATAATAAGATTTATACTGCGTCAGGAACCAGCAGTCGGAAACGCGTATAAACGTCAATGAGTAATTTATTGTATGGAAATAGTACTATGAATATATTTTATTTCAGCTTTTAAAACTATCGCTTGGATTTATTGAAACCCGAGTTGACCACGCTTCATTCGGCGTACATAGCAACGTCTACTGAAGAAAGGAAAGGGGAGTGGAAAAGCAGTCGCAAACACCCCGATTTTATATTGGACGTAATTGGAGGGCACATAGGAAATTCTTCGCAGCCGCTTCAAACTTCGGACGACCTCGAGAAAACGTCGAGCCGTCGCACGCCGCACGAGTTCCTGTGAGTTTATCTGATTCAATCCAGATTATAAATTGAGGTGCTAGCCAGATTGCAGAACTTTTTACTGACTATGCTAGTTCATGAGGTTAGTGCCTGTAATCATATACAATTTCCGTAAAGAAAATTTAAATTCTGTGTTCGAATGTCAGCTAGAGTTATAGATTCGTTACTGAATTCAGATACATGAAAAGGACTATTGTAAATTTAAGATATAATTTTTCTGTGTTTGATTTGTAACAGTGTTTCATGTTAAGTGATTGTTCATATAATGTTGCATGTGAAATAACGGAGGGAAATTCTTGTTCTGGAAATAAGATATGCACTTGAGTAACGAGTTACCAGTATGGTAATAACAAAAGTACTTGATTATAAATTTAAATTTTTTTGTATACTGAGAGATCTCAGTGAATCAAACAAATCTAATTTCAGTTGATCATCAGCTAAACTAAATATCGTGTAACTGGAGAAGTTACAAATTATTTTGTTTTGAACAAACCAAACTGTTTTGTTTCGTGTAAAACGTTGGAATATTTCAGAGTGTAATAGGTTTTCTTTGTATAGTGTAATATTATGTGTATGTACTCTTTTATGTGTTTTTCCAGCAAAATTGTGTAATGGTATTCGTATGTAAAGAGGTTATCACTGGACTTTTTTTTCTTTTTCTGTGAATTTGTGCTAATTTGTGCTAGTATTCAACGAAAACAGTCAAAGAGTTTTAAATTATAATTCAGCAAAGGTTTTCGTGACATTTTGTTCACCAGTTTTGTTTCAAATCTGATTATAGCGAAGGTACTCTCAGACAAATTCGAGTGTACAGTGTAATAATTCTTTTAAATAGAATATATTTATCCGGTTATTGTTTTAAAACATACGACTATGATCTTATTGAAATCCCAGTGCATATGTCAGGACCCTATCCCTCAGGAAGGAAGTCAGCTGTGAACTTTCTTCATGTGAATGTTATGACTTATCATCCAATTGAGTCACGACAAAGAGTAATTAGGGATTATTACTCAAGGTCACCTACCTCCTCCCAAAATCAAGGTAATTCTATCTGAGAGGTCGGACAGGCTTAGATTTGACGACGAATCTAATCCAGTGGTTGGTGACTGTTAGTTTGTTCACCATCCACGCCCTACCGACAGGGAGGAGGATTCGCTCCTTTTGAAAAAGTAAGGAGGTGACAATATATATATATATATATATATATATATATATATATATATATATATATATATATATATATATATATATAGTTAATCACTACTTGTTTTAATTTATCTCATTTCTTGTGATATTAAAATGATTATATATTTACATATTTGTTTCATTAGGTACCTTGATATGGTGTTTACTGCCCAAAATTCAGTACCACAAGAAATCAGGAGTAACTAAGAGGAAGAGAGAAATGCAGGGAAACGAGGACTCTATGAAGGGAATAAGAGACAATGAGAGTCCAAACTGTGCCTAATGGCGCCATATGTAATGTACACCATCTACGATTGTTCGTCGTTAATGGCTTATAATACAGAACAAATGCCACCTCGAATGTCTAGGCAAGTAAATTACAAGAAATGTCACGGATCGCCTTACACATTTTCTCAACAGTTGAAAATAAATCTGAAAAATGTGTCTAGAACGTTCTCATTGCAGATTTGGACAGATATTCTTAGTACGAAACTATTGTACAGGGAATTAAGATTGTGAAAAACATGCTCAATCAGGGTAGGTTACTGAAGGCTTTTGTCAGTAAACCACACGATTATTGTGTCACTTAGTGTTGTTTCATCGTTTTCTCGTCAGTTCTTGCTCATAAATTTTAAACCAACGTATCTTGATAAACGAAGCAAAGTTACTTAAATTTATAGGAATATAAACTAATTAGTGCCTTCAAGAGTTCATCGTCAATTGATTTAATTCTTAATGTTAATTCTTGGACTATGATTTTAATTGAAATGTAGCATGCAAACTAAAATTTAATAAAGTTACGAAAGTTTTCTGATTGAGAAAATTGGCATAATTTAAAAACTTCATATCAGCATGAAGGCTTAACGACATCTTAATTTGCATAGAAAGCGCTTTACTTTCGTCTATCAAGAAAAGTGTAAATAAATAAATAAATAAATAAATAAATAAATAAATAGATTTAGTCTTACATCACTCATTTTTTTAATTTCAGTACATTGCATATACACTGTTCAATGCAGATAATACTAGTCCATTAAGAATCTTTGAGGGCAATGGAAGATTTGTATTATTAAAAACTCTAAGTGAAGTTATGGAGAGGCAAGTCATTTCAACATTTTCGCAACGAATCAAAGCAAAATGAAAGAAAATCCGTTCTAAACGACAAATAGTCAGATAGCAGAAAGAGATATAGAGGGGGTCGATTGCACGATGATGATGAAAACAAGCGGAAAAATGGGGAGAAAACAGAACAGCACACGACACGACTAATTGAAAATGGGGGAAAAGTGTAGTATTTCAATGAGAGGGAGGAGAGGCAGGGAGAGATAGAGAGGGGGAGAGAAGGGGGGAGTAAAGAAGGAAGAAAAAAGCAGGTCTAGTCGGGGGCAACGGCCGGTGGGGTGTGTCGTGTCTACACGTCCAAAGAGACGGGTGAACAATAGGCAGCCGAACAAAGGAAGAAACGCAATGAATTATTATAGGCTTCTCTCTGCAACAGTCTCGGTTCCAGGACAGGAATTTGGCACGTTCAAATTCCACATGATGCAGAAAAACTACCGTGAGAAGTCGCAAGGATGAGCAAGAATTTACAATTAAAATTACTCATTACAGTACACAGTTGCACAATGTACTTTTTAATTTGAAATCCAGGTGGAATTCATAAATATTCGAATTATCCGAAATTTGAATGAACAAACACATTCATTATTCAAACAATACCTGTTTAAAAATGAATGCCCCATTTTTCAAACACTTGTAACTTTCCATGCGTTAATGACGCAATGAACAATGTGTTGCGGCCACGTGATAAAATAATTTAAAATACACTTGAAAATGTTTATGTGGAATTCATTCACTCACAACTCACTTCCCTCTGTTGGCCACTGTAGAGACTTCAACTGTCCCTGATATCGTCGTCATTATTTTGTCGTCCTCTAAACCGCGGGGTCTTGTCCATTTTTCTACCTCCGAATGGTTTCTTTTTTTCGTTTATTTTAAGTCGCATCAACAGATGAGATTTTTAGCGACTCCATTAGTTACATAATTATTACAATACTTCTTGGACTTTTACATCAATTATATCTTACGGATTGGGATACATTTTGGAATCTTTATTATACTCGTTAAAGCAACAATTAATGGATACAAAAGTATTTAGAAATATTATTACAAAGGAATATTTCAGAGATACGGAATCGAACATTTATATCTCTATAAGGATAGAAAACATATAACCATATATAAAGGATAAATTAAATCTAGAATGCCTATTTTTTTTACAGACGTTTAATACCTTGAGTTGGAAAGGGTAGTTTGTTAAAATGGAGTTTAAATGTTTAGCGTCAAAATATTTGGGTCTTATGGAATTATATTCGGGACATTCCATGAGGATGGTGTCAGTATTCAGAATTTTGTTGCAACAATCGCACAATGGGATTGGCTTTTTATTTAGTTTGGTTTCTGTTGTTAAGTATTTTCAAAGTTTGCACCACCTGACGATCATTAATACCAACTCTTTACTCGAATCCAATATTCCCCACCAGGGTCCAACACACCATCAGCCGCTGTCTGGAGGAGAATTCTAGCGCCCGGTTGCTCTGATTGGTAGATATCCGTGGTTTCTTCTATCAACAACAGGCGGATGCCGGAGTAGTGCCCTAACAAACGGGCCACGGACCGCGCGCGATATTTCCTTTCTCCTCCTTGTCCTATTCTTACCCTTTACACACACAATTACACTAACGTGCACTACACTACCACACATGTCGCGAGCTTTGTGCTTATCCCTGCTGGAGGGAGATACCTGGATGGGTAAACGGTCTCCATTACGTCGGATAATTACATGTGCTTCATTGTGTTATTCCACATATTCTCATACTGCACGTACCGACTGAATTCTTACTCAATGCGTCATTGCTTTCGATTCTTGACGTGCTTTAGCAAGGGTCAACGGAAGAGATAGATAAATTTATTCTGTAAATATTTACAAAAACTGGTGGCAGCATTTAATAATAATAATAATAATAATAATAATAATAATAATAATAATAATAATAATAATATACAACATAACAAATGATTAGTATGCAAAAGAAATAAAAACAAGACCCAACCACAGCAACAGAAGAACTATTGCATCAATTTTGGGTACGATATTGCTCATTGTCGTTTTGCACTTCACTCCATGTAACTACACTACACTCAATCACTTTCCGTGCCCGGCCCATTTCACTTCTTTTCTTGTCCAATTTCCTCACAGAACATTTCACTGAACCTAACACTACACCGCACTGCAATTCACTACACTTAATTACAAGTACATTTCTTATTTTAAATAGAACTCTAGTTCTATTGAATGAGGAAATGAATAAGAATATTCTTAATATAAACTAAATTATATTAGATCTAACCTATTTCTAAACATACAGTGCGAGGAAAGGTTACAAAGACTGTCGAGGGTATGCTGTTCCAATTTTTATGATCTGAGGGCGTTTGCTATTAAATGTTTGCTATTCACGTGTTGCATTACGGCACAACAACTTATTTTCTCGTATACGTATGAATATACAGAATATATGTAGTAATATATTTATAAATATAGTAATATACGTGGTAGAGAGAATTTTTTTTTTTATTTTCTGGGTAAGTAAATAACTGTTGTTTCCATAGTACTATACTATTTTATTGCAGAAATCCCGAAGACTATTTTTGTAAAAATAGTAATTTAATACAGTAATAGTGAGAGTATTTTATTTGATGTTCGTAGGTAGTTTTGGGTGTTACTTTTTTGGAAAATATTTTGTGCGATTTTGTTCTGCAGAACTTTTGTTGCATCTCGTATATAAAGTTGCTGAATCTCATTCTTACGAATTTGAAAACTCGCTCCTATCGTCACTTAAACCTTAACATTATAAACTGGTTGCATAATATTCTATTAATGATAAGGGTTCAAATGGCATGAAGGATGAAGATAAACTGAACGGATATTTATTTTGCAGGCTAACAATTGCATCCGATAGAAATTTGTTTTAAGAAAGAATATTGTTATCTGATTGATTGTTGTGCATTTTCAGGAGCTTCAGCTGCTATGGACATTATTATCGTTAGTGTAGTGTATGCTTTCAACACGAGAGATGGTTGTGTCCTTCCCCCATTGGATGTTGAGATTCGGTTCCCACCTACAGTAGTGTAATGCATGTAAGTGTGTGCAAGTATGGGGTGAAGATAGGAAAAGGGAAGAGGAAGGAAAGATTTTGCGCGGTCTGTGGCCAGTTTGTTCTGCTCCCGTATTCGCCTGGTATTGATCGAAAAAACAACAACACGGAAAACAACCGATCAGGCAGCCGGCCGCTAGAATTCTCCTTCAGACAGCGGCTGAATTCGATCGTGTTGAAAATCCTACCATGGTCGAAACTCGAACCCTAGGACCTCTCGGTCAGAGGCAGAGCAACGATAACGATAACACATGATGCTCCGAGCCACTGAGCCCTTTGCACTCGTACTCTCAAATTTCTGCACTACTTTTAATGTAAAAGTACATGAAAGTAATTTTCACGTACGTAAATTAAATTTAATGGACACGTAGAGTAACTTTAATGTACGTGTACATTAAATTTAATGTACGCGTACAATTACATTTAATGTACACCAATAAGTCAACAGTCGTACATTAAATCTATATAGATTTTAATTTATGCTTAAATTTAATGTATGGGTACATTAATATCCCTTTAATGTACAATGTATATTAAAATTCATGTACAGTCGTACATTAAATCTACATTAAATTTAATGTAATTCCTGACACTGTAAGCAACGAACATAATACACGTCCTACAGCTCGTACGGCACGTCAAAGATGCCACAGAGAATAATGTCTACTGGCTCGTATCAATATGTAATGGGACATGTCCTACAACTCGTAGTTCATGTCTCAGATGCCACACCAAAATCCCTCGAAGGGCATATCGCAGATGATCACGTATTTTCCTGGCATGTAAAAAGAAATTAATTGCTAAATTGAATCGGGCTACTATTCTATTTTTAAACAATGTTGACGCAATAATGTGAGAATGAGCTGGAACAGGGGAATGTATCGACTGCGAGCTGTGCGGCCATTTTCCATTGTCATCTTAGACATAGCTCACGAGTTGCAGGACCTCGCAGGGCTCAGATACCTCCGACCGCAGAGTGTATCCATGGGGGGCATGTCACACACGCCCTACGAGTGCAAAGGGTTAAGCCGATAATATTGTTGTCTATACAGCTAATGCACCATATTTTCATTCTGAAAATGGATTGCAAAGAAGTCGAATATTTGATACCTCCCGAATTCAATCTCAGGGCCTTCAATTATATCAGAGAGTAGATGCTCTAACCGACCGAACTATTTTTTTTAAATTTATTTCTTCTTGTTCGACAGTACAGTCTTTCAAGGGTTTTAAAAATAGGTAAGATTATTAAATGACAATTTTAGATTGGGCATCCATGAGATAAGTGAGATTTAAACTCTGACATAATTATTGATTTAATGTTATTGTTAATTAGGAAGAAGAAGAAGAAGAAGGAATATGATTACGTTAAGGAGCTGATAGTAGTTTACGGTGTTTTGAATTTGTCTTTGGGAAATCTTGACTTTATGCGTGGGTGGTCCGCATTTTTTCCCATGTTAAAAATGATGGTACTTGGTGAGGTATGCAGATTGTTGTAAAAATTGTTAGCTAATTTAGCTATGGTTTCTTCTAATTTCGTAATTTTTAATTCTCGATGAATTTGTTCATTTGTAATGAACCAGGGGGCATTTAAAGTATTTCTCAGAAATATATTTTGGACTACTGTAATTTTATTAATATTGTTAGGAGCTGCACCTCCCCAGATTGGGCATCCATAGGTCATGGTAGGAAGGATAAT
>BLKR01013654.1:0-10068 GCA_011170035.1 Teleogryllus occipitalis
GAATATTTATGTGATGATGTGAAGGATGCAATGTAAATGAAAATACATCAGTAAACGTAGAGAGACGCAAATGTCAGTTAACTTTCTTATAAATTCGGGAAATGTAAAATTCTTCACTACGAATTGTATGGCTACTAATGGAAAACATAATGAAACAAAACATATTACTCGAAAGGGAACCTCATTCCAAGTTCCCTTGTTCCTTTAAAATCGATTTATGCGTTTAGAAATATGCACAATTTTCTCCTTCGCAGTAAATATATCAGATTTAAACACTCAGAATATAATCATCAGCTATTGCTCCACAGTCCCTCTCCCTTTGTGAACTCATCCCTCCAAGAGCATCGGGGCCCTTTAATTTAGTCTTCGCAGAGAAACAACTCGCCTTATTACAGTTTCGCCATTCAGAAGGAAAACAAACGAAGTTCATGTAACTACATTTAAATTTAGATCGAATCAGTGCGCGAGGCCACCCTATGCACGCATTCATTTTAAGCCCGTCCCTTCCGTGGCATTTGAAAGCAGAGCAGAGCTGCATCATCAGCGGCTCTGAGGTATCGACCCTCCACCCTCCTCTGCCGCGTGCGTCCGCCGGGCTTCTGTGTTCTCTCGCCGCGCCGCTCCCGCGCCCCCCGGTGCGGATAGCTCTGCCGCTTACCGCTTTCCCTTGCGCGCTCGTGGCGCCATCATCCCGCTCTTGCCCCATCCCTGTCGACGCCTCGGCGAGCTCGGCCCCACGACACCTTGGGACACCTTGGGCTCCCAGGCGCTATAAAGGTACTGCACGTCTCGTTCTGTAAGCGACTGCCGCATTCAGTTTTATTACGCATTCACTCTCGCGTTTTATAGTTGCCGACAGAGAGCGGCGCTAGTACTTTCATCAGTAGATTTGCTGCGCCGTCCAGGTATGCATTGCCAGACGTGAACATAGGCATAACAGACGTGATCGTGGCTTACACTGTTTAAATATTCGACCGTGCTCCCACGTTTCTCATTCTATCCCTCATTAATTCAATGTACTGCCTCCTTCACCATAACCTCCCACGCTCCTCACACCGCATCTACATTGCCCTCCTGCATTTGACATTAACGGGTATGATGGTTCATGTGTCATGATGCCCGATCCCCGCCGAAGAACCTTTACAACACCGCCCTCAATTTTCCGATACTTGCAGCCTAAGGTTACCTCAGTCCACTGGAAAATTGCATACTCGCGTTGTATTTCTCTTTCCCTTTCGTTCCACCCCTCAATAAGGCGCATGCCACGTTTTTGCCCCCCAGTGTTCCTGCAGCACCTCCCCCGCGACATTCTCACGACACCCTCACCTCGCCGCCGCTCCGCGCTCGGCTTCCCCTCGCTTCCGCGTCCTCCTCCCGCCGCGCCGCCCCGGCACTTTCCCTGGCGAACGCGCTTTCCCCAGCCATCAATCTCCCCTCCGCAGCGCCCGCACTCCGCACTCTGCGCCCCGCGCGCCGCCACCCTGCTTCCCCACCGCCATCGCCACCGCCACCGTCTGCGCCTTCGCTTCCGTCCATCCCCGTCAACGCCTCTGCCTCTGCCACTGCCTCCACCTCCGCCTCTGCCCCCACTTCCACCTTCACCTCTACCCCTGTGCGCCTCTGCTCACGCCCCTGCGTCTGTCATCGCTTCGACCTCCCCGTCGATCCCTCTCCGACCCCGCCTCCGCACCCTGCTATACCGCCGGCAACACGCCTCCGGCCCCGCCCCATCCCCCGTCACCGCTCCCGCTCAGTCCCCATCCCACGCGCGCGTCACTGAGGCTTTTTGCGAGCCTCCCCTGTCCGCACCCTGCTTCCGCTCGCCGTCCCTCGCGCTGCCCGCGCGCCGCGTGCGGCCCCTCGCGCCCCGCCCCGCCCCATCCCGCCCCTCCGCGCCCCGCTCCTGCTCCGGAACGCGCGCGGTCGGCGGCAGGGGGAGCGGCGGCCCCGCACCGCACCGCACCGCCCCGCGCCGCGCCGCGACTCGCCGTGCTGCGGGCCAGCCGCTGTCAGCTCATGGAATTTATTATGGGGCCGAGCAATTCATTGGTCCGCGCTGCCACAGCCCTCCGCTAAACCTCCGTGAAGTTGGCCGGAAAAAATCTGCAATTTCAACCAAACTTGGTATATCGTTTGCCCATCGTTTGCCCAGGTTTGCCCACCAAAAATTTTCGTTTGCCCAAACCCAGAAAAAAAGTTACACAAAAAACAAATTTTCGGGCCAACTACACGCTGGCCGGAAAAAATCTGGGATTTCAACCAAACTTGGTATTTCGTTTGCCCATCGTTTGCCCAGGTTTGCCCACCAAAAATTTTCGTTTGCCCACCCCCAGAAAAAAAGTTACACACAAATCAAATTTTCGGGCCAAATACACGCTGGCCGAAAAAATCTGGGATTTCAACCAAACTTAGTATATCGTTTGCCCATCGTTTGCCCAGGTTTGCCCACCAAAAATTTTCGCTTGCCCACCCACAGAAAAAAACCAAAAATTTTCGTTTGGCTACCCAAACAAAAAAATTACACGAAAAAAATTCCCGACTCCGAGTTACGCTTTTGTAAATATAATCGACCCGGCTACCACTTACCCTATAGAAACAATGATAATTTGCAGTATACAATTTCTTAATTGTGTATTTTCGTTTGCCCAGTGACAATTTTCGTTTGCCCAGGCTCAGAAATGCAAATAAAGGCAGAAGCGTTTATTTACAGGTGACTCCGACTAACGTTTTTGTTTATATAATCGACTCGGCTACCACTTACACGGAAGGAACAATTTTAATATTCAGTATGCTAATTCTCAATAGTGTATTGTCGTTTGCCCAGTGACTATTTTCGTTTGCCCAGGCAAAGAAATGCAAATAAAGGAAGAAGCGTTTATTTATCGGGGCTCTGGCTTAGGCTTCTGTTAATATAAACGGCCTGGCTACCGCTTACGCTGAAGGAACAATAATAATATTCAGTATACTATTTCGTAATAGTGTATTTTCGTTTGCCCAGTGACAATTTTCGTTTGCCCAGGCTCAGAAATGCAAATAAAGGCAGAAGCGTGTATTTACCGGTGCCTCCGACTAACGTTTTTGTTTATATAATCGACCCGGCTACCACTTCCACTGAAGGAACAATTTTAATATTCAGTATGCTAATTCTCAATAGTGTATTGTCGTTTGCCCAGTGACTATTTTCGTTTGCCCAGGCACAGAAATGCAAATAAAGGAAGAAGCGTTTATTAATCGGGGCTCCGGCTTACGCTTCTGTTCATATAAACGGCCTGGCTACCACTTACGCTGAAAGAACAATAATAATATTCAGTATACTATTTCGTAATAGTGTATTTTCGTTTGCCCAGTGACAATTATCGTTTGCCCAGGCTCAGAAATGCAAATAAAGGCAGAAGCGTGTATTTACCGGTGCCTCCAACTAACGTTTATGTTTATATAATCGACCCGGCTACCACTTACACTGAAGGAACAATTTTAATATTCAGTATGCTAATTCTCAATAGTGTATTGTCGTTTGCCCAGTGACTATTTTCGTTGCCCAGGCACAGAAATGCAAATAATGGAAGAAGCGTTTATTAATCGGGGCTCTGGCTTACGCTTCTGTTCATATAAACGGCCTGGCTACCACTTACGCTGAAGGAACAATAATAATATTCAGTATACTATTTCGTAATAGTGTATTTTCGTTTGTCCAGTGACAATTTTGGTTTGCCCAGGCTCAGAAATGCAAATCAAGGCAGAAGCGTTTATTTACCGGTGCCTCCGACTAACGTTTTTGTTTATATAATCGACCCGGCTACCACTTACACTGAAGGAACAATTTTAATATTCAGTATGCTAATTCTCAATAGTGTATTTTCGTTTGCCCAGTGACTATTTTCGTTCGCCCAGGCACAGAAATGAAAAAAAGGAAGAATCGTTTATAAATCGGAGCTCTGGCTTACGCTTCTGTTCATATAAAGGGCCTGGCTGCCACTTACGCTGAAGGAACAATAATATTATTCAGTATACTATTTCGTAATAGTGTATTTTCGTTTGCCCAGTGACAATTTTCGTTTGCCCAGGCTCAGAAATACAAATAAAGGCAGAAGCGTTTATTTACCGCTGACTCCGACTAACGTTTTTGTTTATATAATCGACCGGGCTACCACTTACACTAAAGAAAAAATTTTAATATTCAGTATGCTAATTTTCAATAGTGTATTCTCGTTTGCCCAGTGACTATTTTCGTTTGCCCAGGCCCAGAAATGCAAATAGAGCAAGAAGCGTTTATTTATCGGGGCTCTGGCTTACGCTTCTGTTCATATAAACGGCCTGGCTACCACTTACGCTGAAGGAACAATAATAATATTCAGTATACTATTTCGTAATAGTGTATTTTCGTTTGCCCAGTGACAATTTTCGTTTGCCCAGGCTCAGAAATGCAAATAAAGGCAGAAGCGTGTATTTACCGGTGCCTCCGACTAACGTTTTTGTTTATATAATCGACCCGGCTATCACTTCCACTGAAGGAACAATTTTAATATTCAGTATGCTAATTCTCAATAGTGTATTGTCGTTTGACCAGTGACAATTTTTGTTTGCCCAGGCACAGAAATGCAAATAAAGGAAGAAGCGTTTATTAATCGGGGCTCTGGCTTACGCTTCTGTTCATATAAACGGCCTGGCTACCATTTACGCTGATGGAACAATAATACTAATCAGTATACTATTTCGTAATAGTGTATTTTTTTTTTGCCCAGTGACAATTTTCGTTTGCCCAGGCTCAGAAATGCAAATAAAGGCAGAAGAGTATATTTACCGGTGCCTCCGACTAACGGTTTTTGTTTATATAATCGACCCGGCTACCACTTACACTGAAGGAACAATTTTAATATTCAGTATGCTAATTCTCAATAGTGTTTTGTCGTTTGCCCAGTGACAATTTTCGTTTGCCCAGGCTCAGAAATGCAAATAAAGGCAGAAGCGTTTATTTACCGGTGCCTCCGACTAACGTTTTTGTTTATATAATCGACCCGGCTACCACTTACACTGAAGGAAAAATTTTCATATTCAGTATGCTAATTCTCAATAGTGTGTTGTCGTTTGCCCGGTTACTATTTTCGTTTGCCTAGGCACAGAAATGCAAATAAAGGAAGAAGCGTTTATTAATCGGGGCTCTGGCTTACGCTTCTGTTCATATAAACGGCCTGGCTACCACTTACGCTGAAGGAACAATAATAATATTCAGTATACTATTTCGTATTAGTGTATTTTCGTTTGCCCAGTGACAATTTTTGTTTGCCCAGGCTCAGAAATGTAAATAAAGGCAGAAGCGTTTATTTACCGGTGCCTCCGACTAACGTTTTTGTTTATATAATCGACCCGGCTACCACTTACACTAAAGGAAAAACTTTAATATTCAGTATGCTAATTCTCAATAGTGTATTTTCGTTTGCCCAGTGACTATTTTCGTTTGCCCAGGCACAGAAATGCAAATAAAGGAAGAAGCGTTTATAAATCGGGGCTCTGGCTTACGCTTCTGTTCATATGAAGGGCCAGGCTGCCACTTACGCTGAAGGAACAATAATAATATTCAGTATACTATTTCGTAATAGTGTATTTTCGTTTGCCCAGTGACAATTTTCGTTTGCCCAGGCTCAGAAATGCAAATAAAGGCAGAAGCGTGTATTTACCGGTGCCTCCGACTAACGTTTTTGTTTATATAATCGACCCGGCTACCACTTACTCTGAAAGGAACAATTTTAATATTCAGTATGCTAATTCTCAATAGTGTATTGTCGTTTGCCCAGTGACTATTTTCGTTTGCCCAGGCACAGAAATGCAAATAAAGGAAGAAGCGTTTATTAATCGGGGCTCTGGCTTACGCTTCTGTTCATATAAACGGCCTGGCTACCACTTACGCTGAAGGAACAATAATATTATTCAGTATACTATTTCGTAATAGTGTATTTTCGTTTGCCCAGTGACAATTTTCGTTTGCCCAGGCTCAGAAATCCAAATAAAGGCAGAAGCGTTTATTTACCGCTGCCTCCGACTAACGTTTTTGTTTATATAATCGACCCGGCTACCACTTACACTAAAGGAACAATTTTAATATTCAGTATGCTAATTCTCAATAGTGTATTTTCGTTTGCCCAGTGACTATTTTCGTTTGCCCAGGCACAGAAATGCAAATAAAGGAAGAAGCGTTTATAAATCGGGGCTCTGGCTTACGCTTCTGTTCATATAAAGGGCCTGGCTGCCACTTACGCTGAAGGAGCAATAATAATATTCAGTATACTATGTCGTAATAGTGTATTTTCGTTTGCCCACTGACAATTTTCGTTTGCCCAAGCTCAGAAATACAAATAAAGGCAGAAGCGTTTATTTACCGCTGGCTCCGACTAACGTTTTTGTTTATATAATCGACCGGGCTACCACTTACACTAAAGGAAAAATTTTAATATTCAGTATGCTAATTCTCAATAGTGTATTCTCGTTTGCCCAGTGACTATTTTCGTTTGCCCAGGCACAGAAATGCAAATAAAGCAAGAAGCGTTTATTTATCGGGGCTCTGGCTTACGCTTCTGTTCATATAAACGGCCTGGCTACCACTTACGCTGATGCAACAATAATAATATTCAGTATACTATTTCTTAATAGTGCATTTTCGTTTGCCCAGTGACAATTTTCGTTTGCCCAGGCTCAGAAATGCAAATAATGGCAGAAGCGTTTATTTACCGCTGCCGCCGACTAACGTTTTTGTTTACCTAATTGACCCTGCTACCACTAACACTCAAGGAACAATTATAATATTAAGTATGCTAATTCTCAATAGTGTATTGTCGTTTGCCCAGTGACTATTTTCGTTTGCCCAGGCACAGAAATGCAATGAAGGAAGAAGCGTTTATTTATCGGGGCTCTGGCTTACGCTTCTGTTCATATAAACGGCCTGGCTACCACTTACGATGAAGGAACAATAATATTATTCAGTATACTATTTCGTAATAGTGTATTTTCGTTTCCCAGTGACAATTGTCGTTTGCCCAGGCTCAGAAATGCAAATAAAGGCAGAAGCGTGTATTTACCGGTGCCTCCGACTAACGTTTATGTTTATATAATCGACCCGGCTACCACTTACACTGAAGGAACAATTTTAGTATTCAGTATGCTAATTCTCAATAGTGAATTGTCGTTTGCCCAGTAACTATTTTCGTTTGCCCAGGCACAGAAATGCAAATAAAGGAAGAAGCGTTTATTAATCGGGGCTCTGGCTTACGCTTCTGTTCATATAAACGGCCTGGCTACCACTTACGCTGAAGGAACAATAATAATATTCAGTATACTATTTCGTAATAGTGTATTTTCGTTTGCCCAGTGACAATTTTCGTTTGCCCAGGCTCAGAAATGCAAATAAAGGCAGAAGCGTTTATTTACCGCTGCCTCCGACTAACGTTTTTGTTTATTTAATCGACCCGGCTACCACTTACACTAAAGGAAAAACTTTAATATTCAGTATGCTAATTCTCAATAGTGTATTTTCGTTTGCCCAGTGACAATTTTCGTTTGCCCAGGCTCAAAAATGCACATAAAGGCAGAAGCGTTTATTTACCGCTGCCTCCGACTAACGTTTTTGTTTATATAATCGACCCGGCTACGACTTACACTGAAGGAACAATTTTAATATTCAGTATGCTCATTCTCAATAGTATATTTTCGTTTGCCCAGTGACTATTTTTGTTTGCTCAGGCACAAAAATTCAAATAAAGGAAGAAGCGTTTATAAATCCGGGCTCTGGCTTACGCTTCTGTTCATATAAAGGGCCATGCTGCCTCTTACGCGGAAGGAACAATAATAATATTCAGTATACTATTTCGTAATAGTGTATTTTCGTTTGCCCAGTGACAATTTTCGATTGCCCAGGCTCAGAAATACAAATAAAGGCAGAAGCGTTTATTTACCGCTGCCTCCGACTAACGTTTTTGTTTATATAATCGACCCGGCTACCACTTACACTAAAGGAAAAACTTTAATATTCAGTATGCTATTTCTCAATAGTGTATTTTCGTTTGCCCAGTGACAATTTTCGTTTGCCCAGGCTCAGAAATGCAAATAAAGGCAGAAGCGTGTATTTACCGGTGCCTCCGACTAACGTTTTTGTTTATACAATCGACCCGGCTATCACTTCCACTAAAGGAACAATTTTAATATTCAGTATGCTAATTCTCAATAGTGTATTGTCGTTTGCCCAGTGACTATTTTCGTTTGCCCAGGCACAGAAATGCAAATAAAGGAAGAAGCGTTTATAAATCGGGGCTCTGGCTTACGCTTCTGTTCATATAAACGGCCTGGCTACGACGTACGCTGAAGGAACAATAATACTATTCTGTATACTCATTCTTAATAGTGTACTTTCGTTTGCCCAGTGACAATTTTTGTTTGCCCAGGCTCAAAAATGCACATAAAGGCAGAAGCGTTTATTTACCGGTACCTCCGACTAACGTTTTAATTTATATAATCGACCCGGCTGCCACTTACACTGAAGGAAAAATTTTAATATTAAGTATGCTAATTCTCAATAGAGTATTTCCGTTTGCCCAGGCACAGAAATGCAATAAAGGAAGAAGCGTTTATTTATCGGGGCTCTGGCTTACGCTTCTGTTCATATAAACAGCCTGGCTACCACTTACGCAGAAGGAACAATAATAATATTCAGTATACTCAGACTTAATAGCGTATTTTCGTTTGCCCAGTGACAATTTTCATTTGCCCAGGCTCAGAAATACAAATAAAGGCAGAAGCGTATATTTACCGCTGCCTCCGACTAACGTTTTTGTTTATATAATCGACCCGGCTACCACTTACACTAAAGGAAAAACTTTATTATTCAGTATGCTAATTCTCAATAATGTATTTTCGTTTGCCCAGTGACAATTTTCGTTTGCCCAGGCACAGAAATGCAAATAAAGGAAGAAGCGTTTATTTACCGCTGCCTCCGACTAACGTTTTTGTTTATATAATCGACCCGGCTACCACTTACACTAAAAGGAAAAACTTTAATATTCTGTATGCTAATTCTCAATAGTGTATTTTCGTTTGCCCAGTGACAATTTTCGTTTGCCCAGGCTCAGAAATACGAATAAAGGCAGAAGCGTTTATTTACCGCTGCCTCCGACTAACGTTTTTGTTTATATAATCGACCCGGCTACCACTTACACTGAAGGAACAATTTTAATATTCAGTATGCTAATTCTCAATAGTGTATTCTCGTTTGCCCAGTGACTATTTTCGTTGCCCAGGATCCCAGAAATGCAAATAAAGGAAGAAGCGTTTATAAATCGGGGCTCTGGCTTACGCTACTGTTCATATAAACGGCCTGGCTACCACATACGCTAAAGGAACAATAATACTATTCAGTATACTCATTCTTAATAGTGTATTTTCGTTTGCCCAGTGACAATTTTTGTTTGCCCAGGCTCAAAAATGCACATAAAGGCAGAAGCGTTTATTTACCGGTACCTCCGACTAACGTTTTTGTTTATATAATCGACCCGGCTGCCACTTACACTGAAGGAAAAATTTTAATATTAAGTATGCTAATTCTCAATAGAGTATTTCCGTTTGCCCAGGCACAGAAATGCAATAAAGGAAGAAGCGTTTATTTATCGGGGCTCTGGCTTACGCTTCTGTTCATATAAACAGCCTGGCTACCACTTACGCAGAAGGAACAATAATAATATTCAGTATACTCAGACTTAATAGCGTATTTTCGTTTGCCCAGTGACAATTTTCATTTGCCCAGGCTCAGAAATACAAATAAAGGCAGAAGCGTATATTTACCGCTGCCTCCGACTAACGTTTTTGTTTATATAATCGACCCGGCTACCACTTACACTAAAGGAAAAACTTTATTATTCAGTATGCTAATTCTCAATAATGTATTTTCGTTTGCCCAGTGACAATTTTCGTTTGCCCAGGCACAGAAATGCAAATAAAGGAAGAAGCGTTTATTTACCGCTGCCTCCGACTAACGTTTTTGTTTATATAATCGACCCGGCTACCACTTACACTAAAGGAAAAACTTTA
>BLKR01013655.1:0-10062 GCA_011170035.1 Teleogryllus occipitalis
TTTACTGGGTTAGTAGCACTAGCAACTAAACTTCAATTCTGAGAATACTTTAAAAAGAGTATTAGAAAATTGCTTTAAGATTAATAATGAATTTCAAAACTCAAGGAGCAGGAAATTTATTAAAAGGGTCAGAAAGAATATTAGACGATTGGTGATGAAAGGGCATTAAGTATATCCAATAAAATAGTCCATCTTCGTACTGAAGGAATGATAAAGTCTAAGAAAGCACCTTCAGAATTTAAAAAATGGTGAAAAAAAGTTGATCATACAACTCTATAGCGCTTTACTTACATATATTTTTCAAATAATTTTGTGAATATAACATACGGTACTCAATGCAAAAAGAACACCAGCATTGGCCTTGAGAAAGAAAAATATAATAATGTTCATCACCACATTAAAAACGCAATATCTACCGGAGCTAAGCAACTCCGCATAACTACATTAAGTGCTATTAGTACAGGGAATTTGACGTCATTACAAACAACGTGATACCATCATCTGTGCTACTAGGGACGCAATTACAGAACGGAATGTAATCTATTTTTCTCCTCGAGATACGTTCGTAGACGACCAGTGTGATGCCGAGCAACGACATTAAATTGTCGAATGCAAAGTTGCTGATCGTTATGCACATGAGACTGGTAATCATCACCGAAGAAATGTAAAGAAAAAGCTACCGCATAACGTGTTTCACAGACTCTTAACAGGCGTACAGCACGCGATGCTCCCAAGACGTACGTAAAAGAACGTCGGTTAACGAAAGGAAGAGGGTGCTTAAGAAAGCCGGCCAACCCTGTCACGTGTTGTGACCTCATGAGGTATTCTTTTGCAGTCCCTCCTTATCCCTCTCCGCTTTCGCTTCCTGTCTCTTTCTCTTTCTTTGTGTTAGTCACTTTTCTGTGCTTGCCTCCCTCTCTCTCCGTCTCTCTCTCTCCGTCTCTCTCTCTCTCCGTCTCTCCGTCTCTCTCTCTCCGTCTCTCCGTCTCTCTCTCTCCGTCTCTCCGTCTCTCTCTCTCCGTCTCTCCGTCTCTCTCTCTCTCCGTCTCTCTCCCCATCTCTCTCTGTCTGTCTCTCTATCTGCCTGTCTCTCTCTAATTGTTGTAGACACCAGGTCGACATACGGCGCGACATAAACCTACTCACACTATTAACGATATCCTTTGGATGGGCCTCTAGAGGAAAGAGATTAACCTAACGTTCTGACCTGAGGATGAAGTGGGGACGTCGGGACGTCGAAGAGGATGAAAGTGAGGACAAGACGGAAGGTCTGTGGCCCGTTGTATGAAAAATTCGACCAACCGGTCTCCCGGCATGCGTAGTAGTGTGGTGCATGTAAGTGTAAGTGTGTGTAAGTAAGAGGTAGGGAGAGGACAAGGAAGAAGAAAAGGAAGGTCGCGCGCGGTCTGTAGACACTTTGTTAGGGCACTACTTCGGCATTTGCCTGATCTTGTTCAGAAAAAACTACCGAACACAGCAGTCGTCCACTATAATTCTCCTCCAAACAGCCACATAACTCTACCTAGTGTCGAAAACCCTGCCACCGTCGAGACTCGCACCTAGGACTTCCTAGTCAGAGGTACTGTAGTGACATCAATTGATGCCCTGAGCCACCTCCCCCTGTCCCCCCTCCCGTAGGGTCTACAGGCTGCAATCTCCCTCTCTACGAAGTTTCATTTACCGACTCGGAACTACGTATGTGACGCCCGGGGGAGGCATACCACCTCTTGATTAACACGAGCAAAAAGGCACTGTACTGCATCGCACTGCAAGAGCTGCAACGACCGGCCCAAGGTCGGCGGGTAGACCCGAGATTTTCCACGCTCTCTTCGGAAACCATTAGTCAGAAATCCGACCGGTTTCTTCATCAGATTAATCACACAATTCGACGAAGAGGAACGAAGAGAAAACAAAGCATGCCAGAAGCCGTCTTGTTCCGAACCTCGTGAACCACTGAGTAGACGTCTACAGAAGTTCATACGGCTTCTGGTTGTGGTTTCGCGATGTGTGCCCCCTTTGATAAGGTGTGGGAGGGGAGAAGTAGTTCTGTGGTCTGCAGGTGTCTCTAAACCCCTCTTACGCCTATCTGGGAACCTGTCATTCGTCTCAGAGTCACGCGAATTCTACATATGAGGTGGCAACTAACGCTGTGGTATGTGTGGTCACATTAGGAACAGCGTAAGTGCGGTGCTAACAACGTTAGGGAAAAGTCATGATGTAAATGGAAAAGTCAACAGTAAATTTGTTTGTAGCATTTCATTAGGTGAATTCGTTGTCATGGTAGTTGCACATAAAAATGGCAGATGAAAGAATGAAATTCATTTGGTGCGAAGGGTAACCACATCCAGGAGTCTTGATTCTCATTTTCAAATATTACTCATTTCCATGTAGAATTTATATTACACACACACGCGCGCGCACACACACATACGCGCACACGCACACACGCGCACACACACGCGCGCACACACACGCGCGCACACACACGAACACACACACACACGAACACACACGCACACACATATATGGAATATGGAGAAATGAATGATCAGGGTACGGAAACAAAATTTGTCATCGGCCACTTGAATAGTACTTAGAATGTTTTGGTCAGTAACAGACTGTGTACATGTCTAAATAATACAGAACTTCACTTCGGACATTTGAGAATTGGTACGGATACATAATAACCAGTAGTGGTCCTGAAAATAGGTCTGAAGCACTTAAACTGTCGTTCAACGTTCGCAGAGTTACAACGCCGCGCTAAACTGCTGCCGGATTTTTTTATATGAAAAACAGTATTATTT
This sequence comes from Teleogryllus occipitalis, assembly GCA_011170035.1. Lineage (NCBI taxonomy): Eukaryota > Metazoa > Arthropoda > Insecta > Orthoptera > Gryllidae > Teleogryllus > Teleogryllus occipitalis. The sequence continues at coordinate 2,805 of BLKR01013655.1, forward strand.
GTGAAAATAGATAATTTTAATCCAAGATAGCTTTTGTGATACACATAATATACATGTAATTACCTGTACAGTTCTCTAGACACTTCAAATGATAAATTGTGCTGGTCAGTTTCGTTTAAGGGCATTTTTCCAATTTTTCTACATTTTCAATACGAGTGAGGAAGACTGCGAAAATTTCAATCGTTTCAAAATAGCGGCCGCCAGTACACAAGCTTGATTGTATATTTCATCTCATTCGAAAATAAATGCTCCTGAATAATCTGAGAGATAAATAATAATAATAATAATAATAATAATAATAATAATAATAATAATAATAATAATAATAATAATAATAATAATAATAAGCATCAAAATAATAAATTATAAGGGGAGAGCACGCAACCATCTGCATGCCACATATTGAAGAGATAAATGTCAATTATTTTCAGTCCAGATGAAACCTTTGACCTAGGAGTGTCAGCCGTAGGCCCAGGCTGTCTCTTGAGATCGGTTTCCCCGAAACGCGGAGGGAGCGCGCGAGTGGGGGGGGGCATGAAATTGGTGGGCGGTGGGGGGAGGGGGGAGGGGCGGGAATAGCGTAAACGCCGTACGCTAGCGGCGTCGACGCGGGCGCGGGCGCGAGCCGCAACTAACGAGCGGTAATCGCCGGCCGGAGTTTCCGGGGCCGCTTGGTGGCCGCACGGTGGGCCTAAAGGATGCCAACACGCGCACACCCGGAGTTTCTCTTACTCTCCCATTTAATTACAAGTGACTTTTGACTTGGATCCACATCTCGATCAGATTTTTCATCCAGATTCCCTGGTTGATTGATTGATTTTTTCGTGTTACGGGCTGCTTGACTTTCCGTCAACTGCTTTGGTCATTAATCCCGTTAGTGTAGGGCATGTTTTTATCTCGGGAGATGGCGGTGATCTTCCCCCGCTGAATGGCGAGATCCGGCGCCGACCTACCGTCGGCTAGTCGGGTTTCCCCGTAACCAGGACTCCCTCACCAGCGGGCACCGCCCCAGCCGGGACAAGCTCTAAGCTCCCGACCGGTCTCCCGGAGTAGGTGGTAGTGTAGTACATGTTAGTGTAAGTGTGTGTGTGTGTGTGTGTGTGTGTGTGTGTAAGGGGAGAGAATAGGTCAAGGAAGAGGAAGGAAAGATCGCGCGCGGTCCATGGACCAGGAGGTCCTACTGGTCGAGTCTCAACGGTGTGGCAGGATTTTCGACACTAGGTACATAGCAAGCTCAAATTCAGCCGCGGTCTGGAGAAGAATTCTAGCGACCGCCTTCTCTGATCGGTAGGTCTCCATGATTTCTCTGACCAACATCAGCGGAATGCCCGAGCAGTACCCTAACAAACGGAGGGAAATGTCCTCAAATAATTACAAAATTGAATGAATCTTAGACACACATTTCGAACACACATTGGCTCAAACAATGTAGTATATAAAAATACAACAACCGTAATTTGTTTTAATGGATATAAAGAAAAATCTTTTTAAACCGTTTGAAAATCGATACCCAAACAAAAACTTTCTATCAAAAACCAAAACTGAAATATTTACTGAATCGCAATGGAAACTGTTGAATGCCTTCTTTTTTTTTGGCCAATTTTTGACTGGTTCTGGAAACGTCACCATTCATTTCACCACTATCCGATCTTCGGCTGTATTGTTGAAATTTTTAAAATTTGTCAACATATTAATTTCTAGTTTTTGAAGGCACTCGTTAATAAATAATATTCCCCAGAGCAGGAATTTAATAACAATACACAACAGTACAAGTATTAACCGCATTCTACAAAACATCCGCCGAAACTTTCGAAATTCCCGATGTACTTCATTTTCCGTCTTTCGTGCAGTTCGGGCCCAGTGCTCCGGGCGGGCAGTGTAATGGTGTTGAACGGCGGGGGCCCGGCCGGCGCGGAGGCGGGCGAGGGCGTGGCTGAGGCGGGGCCAGGGCTTTACAGCTTCCGGGGAACCCCCTCCCCCTCCCCACCCGCAGACATCGACGCCTAGGTGCAGCTGCATCGCGGAATAAAGACGCCCGCCCGCCCGCGCTGCCGGGAACCCGAGTTCATGCACACACGAGACAGCTCCGCTCGCCAGTAGTTTTTTGATTGATTGATTGATTGTTAATGATGACGGGTGCGTTAACTACCATTAGTCCCGTATGTGTAGTGCATGATTTTCATCGCGAGGTGGCGGATGACGAGAACCGGCGCCGACCTACCGTCGACTAGCGGGGTTTTCTCTAACCAGGTATCTCCCACCCGCAGGGCACCGCCCCAGCCGAGACAAGCTCGAGGCTCCCGACCGGTCTCCCGGAATATGTGGTATTGTAGTGCATGTTAGTGTAAGTGTGTGTGTGTAAGGAGTGAGGATAAGACAAGGAGGAGGAAGGAAAGATCGCGCGCGATCCGCGGCCCGTTTGTTAGGGTACTGCTTCGGCATTCGCCTGGTGTTGATCGGAGAAACCACGGAAAACTACCGATCAGAGAAGCCGGCCGCTAGAATTCTCCTCCAGGCAGCGACTGAATTCGACCTAGCTGAAAAGCTAGTGTCGAAAATTTTGCCTCTGTCAGGACTCGAACCTAGGACCTCCCAGTCAGAGGCACCGCAGTGACATCAGTTGTTGCACTGAGCCACGTCTCCCGGTAGTTTTTTGACAAACAGCTAAAATCACGAGGAAAAATTGTACACATGGAGTGTGTGTCCATAGAATATTTAGTGGTTTCGTGGGGCGTCGACTGCTTACGCCATTAGTCCCCAAATGTAATGCAAGGATTCCCAACTTTTTCGCAGCATGGAAGCCTTAAAAAAAAAAAAATTGTTTCATCGACCCCGTTTGGCATTTTTCTATAGTATACAACCTACAAAATAGTCATAACGCAAGTAATTGCACGTACTGCTGCACATAGTACTGCACATACTGGGAGAGTCAAGTTATTTAAGTGTATCTATAAAAACTTTACAAAGTGTTTAGTAACTCCGTATCGTACATGTTGAATCCATTGAATGTAGTGTTTGATTGTAATCATGAGTTTTCCTTTATTTTTACTGAAAGTAGTATGTTGTATATACCTATGTATGTATGTATGTATGTATGTATGCGCACGTGACTGCATACATAGTACAGCCGACCACTATAATTCTTCTCCAGAGAGAGGTTATATATGCGCTCAGCTATGTAACTATAACGGAAAACTCACCACCAAACCCTAGAACCTCCCGCTCATAAATGCCACAGACAACAATGTTGCCACTGAACCATCGCAGCCGATTCCCTTCCCTTCGTGCTGTCTTCAAGAACGTGACTGTGTGTGTGTGTGTTTCGGCCCAGCCAACCTTCACAACCTCACTCCCGAAGGCCATTTGGTCGGAAACGCGTGAACAACCGTTCTAAGGGTCCGGAGGTGCGGGGGGGGGGGGCGTGATGTTCGCTACGGATGATCGGCGCCGCCGGGGATGTGCTTGGGACCGGAAATGCTCCCGAAAATGGGAAGATCCGGCCGCAGATGGGAGCACGCTTGAGGAAACGGGCTTGTAGCTGCATCCGTTGTTGAAACCCTCGCTCGATTTTCCAGTGTCTATTAACTTTTGTACCCGAGGCGGACTGCGACAGGTAGCTGGTTCATATAAAGTTGCTCCGATTGTTCCAACAAGAGATGATATTCCCGTACTGTGAAGTTTTGGGAAATGACATATCGTTTTTTTTTTTTTGGATAAATCTAAAGTTTCCGATATCCGATGTTAATTGCTGCTAAATAGGTTATCCTTATCGGATATGGACTCGTTAAGGGAAAATTCAGTAATTACTAGAGCACGTAATACTTTTTTGACGTTTAAGATACCGAAATCTTATTTTCGGCATTCAAAAGTGACTTCAGGGTGCGTACAATTGAACATTCGATTTTTTTCCAACACTTTCGATTCAGGCGTCTTTAAGGGAATTTTATTTTTTCAAATGGGATTTGTGTGCTTTTCAAAATAATATTACAAATAGCCTTCGTAGTATCGGATTCGTTGCAGAAGAGAGAGTGCTATATTCATCAATAATGTCTTAGCTTTTACATGGCTTTTTTCAGCCAAAAGTTGCACGAACACCTTTCTTCAATTTATTAAGATTTGTTTAAGTGATTTTTAATAACAAATACAATGTAATTCTATTTTCTCTAGAGATGGGTATCCGTTACATCTAACTGTACCTTGATTTTTCTCTAGTGGCCGATGACATTAGGTCATTGTTACACCTCCTGACTTATTAAATGAATCTTTTTTAATTAATTCGCGAACGTGCTTCTCAACGGAGCACATGGCCTCAGAAATGTGCTTCCCACTGTGAACAAGATTCATTTTTCAATGCAGGAGGTGTAACAATGACCTAGATGACATCGGTCATTGACATCGGTCACTAGAGAAAAATCGAAATACAGTGTTCAGTATCCAATTTATCATTTCTATCCGTCGTCGCCAATTTTGTGCTTAAAATTCTGATTATTACATTCAGCAACAAAATTATCAATTTACAAATTTCAAACTTTCAGAAGTTATAAATCCAATTACACGGCACCTTCTTCAAACCATAGACGTATTCATCTCCGAGAAATCAAAACAAATCAACGAACTTCCATTGTTTTCTTCCCCCTCTAACAACCACGGATCTTTACAGAGCACGAGAGAAAACCTTCAAATTATCCAACAAGCACAAAATAGTTGATTTCCCATTAAGTAAACAAGTTATATATATATATATATATATATATATATATATATATATATATATTGACCATCTCAACATAAGTGATTGATGATAAGTGAGTGATTTAGTAGTATTTCGGGGAGCATCAACAACTTTCGACATTACTTCCACGAGTGTTCTGCATGATATCGTCGGGAAGTAACGCTGAAAAGTGAGATCCAAGCCAGATCTCCACGTCGATTTACAAGGTTTCCCCTTCGGGTATCCCCCCCAGCGGGACACCGCCCCATCTCTTAAGCTCCCGAATGGTGTAGTGCAGTGAATCTAAGTGCGTGTGTCCAAGAGAAGAGGAGGAACAAGCATGGCGAAAAGAAGATTGCGCGCGATTCGTGGTCCGTTCCTTCGAGCACTGCTCTGGCATTAGCCTGGTCTTTTTCTGAGAAACCGCTAGGTCAGCCATCGTCGGGACTCGAAACCTAGAACCTCGCGGTCAGAAACGCAGCAGCGGGAACGGTTGTGACCACTGATCACTACTTCATCCGGGCATAAAACAAAAATAATAATGTGGGGAGGGGTGATGGATGATAAATATATGAATAGGGATTTGTAACAAGGTCCGTACATTTTTACAAAGTAATTCAAATTTTTGGTATATATAATTATCAAATTAGACCCATTTTTGCAATTATTTATACATGTCATTCATATGAACACACATTCGTATGAATGAAACGTGTGAATCAAGTGAATGATAATAATTAAAACACTCTTATATGAACAACTGTCTGATCTTTAGTCATCATCATTATTATCATCAAGGGCTAGGCCGAATGGCCTGTTCCGTCGCCAAGAAGATCGTCTCTCCATCTTCTTCTAGACTCTACCTGGATCTCGAGTTCCCTCGGGTGCGTAGTGGAGGAGCTTATTAGGTAGTCTCTCAAGAGCCATCCGTTGGATATTATTGAACCATCTCCCTTTTCGCACTTGGATTCTCATACTGAAGTTGAATATTTTTAGTTCGCTCCTGATGTTTTCGCATCTTATGTGGTGTAAAAACGTATATCCTGCAACAGATCTTAGACATTGCATTTCAGCAGCCTCAATTTTCCTTCTGTCTGAGCGATTCGTGCTCCAATTTTCGCAACCATATTCACCTGATCTTTAGCGATCTAATTTTATATCTTTGACCTCGGTGAATTAGCGAATAAGTCAAAAAAACTTAATTTTACAGGTGAGCAAAAAAACACTTTAAACAAATGCTGTAAATCAGGGATTAATAATATTCAAACAAAACCTACACACAGTTTCGTTTGAATATTACCTTCGTTTGAAAATCATTAATACCTTCTTTATTTCAGTTGACATTTGTTTTTGCTCTCCTGTAAAATTAAGTTTTTTTGATTCATCAGGTTATTTAGCGGGGTCAAAGATATGTGTGTGTGTGTGCGCGCGCGCGCGCGCGCGCGTGTGCGCAGGTGTGCGTGCGCGCTTGTGTGCGTGTGTGTACGTGTGTGTGCGTCCGTGTATTGTGCGCGTGTGCGTGTGTGTGCGTGTGCGCGTGTGTGTGCGTGTGTGTGTGTGCGTCCGTGTATGTGTGCGCGTGTGCGTGTGTGTGCGTGTGCGCGTGTGCGCGCGTGTGCTCGTGTGCGCGTGTATGTGTGCGTGTGCTCGTGTGTGCGCGTGCGTGTGCGCGTGTATGTGTGCGTGTGCTCGTGTGTGCGCGTGCGTGTGCTCGTGTGTGCGTCTATGTGTGCGTGCGCGCGTGTGTGCGTGGGCGCGTGTGTGCGTGGGCGCGTGTGTGCGTGTGTGCGTGTGTGCGTGTGTGCGTGTGTGCGTGTGCGCGTGTGTGCGTGTGCGCGTGTGTGCGTGTGCGCGTGTGTGCGTGTGCGCGTGTGTGCGTGTGCACGTGTGTGCGTGTGCGCGTGTGTGCGTGTGCTCGTGTATGCGTGTGCGCGTGTATGCATGTGTGCGTGTGCGCGTGTGTGCGTGTGCGCGCGTGTGCCTGTATGCGTACGTGTGCGCGCGCGCGTGTGTGTGTGTGTGTGTGTGTGTGTGTGTGTGTGTGTGTGTGTGTGTGTGTGTGTGTGTGTGTGGCGTGGTGGAAGGTTCCTCCGCTGAGTCGTGGCGCGGGCTGGGCCGGCTGGCGCTGTGTCGTGGCCGGGCACGGGGGCAGAGGGAACGTGATAGGTGAACGGTTCGCGCGCTCGCCGCTTATTTGGCGAGCAACCAGCCTTTCGCGCGCGAGAGGCCAACGCCGGCCTCTCCAAATTCCTCACGCTGCATTCAGTACTTTCCCGCTCTTGCCATCTCCTTGGAATCGTCGTTCAATTATTTACAATTCGCGTAAACTTATTTCAATTTTGTTTCGTGTTAATTCAATGAAATAGAAATAAAAGTTCAAGGTTTTTCTAATACCTATTAACATACCTAGTAATGTTATGAGTGTTATTACTGCCGAGGCCAAAAGTTAAAAATCGAGGCGGAGCGTATCGGTGCCGAGATTTGTAATTTGGACGACGCAGTAATAACACTAACATTACTAGGTATGCTCAGCATTTTATCGGTCAC
>BLKR01013656.1:0-10061 GCA_011170035.1 Teleogryllus occipitalis
TTATTTTCATTTCGTTTTCCTGGGACCATTTCAAGAATTCATTAACATATTTTTTCAACTGATCATTGACGGATGTCTTTAATTTTTCGGTACACGCTGCAGTCGTCAGCGAGAAGTCTGATAGTCGCTAGACTTTGGGTACCAATATTTTTAATATACATGAGATCTAGTGGTGCTAAAATAGCACGTACTTTCTCGCCCATATTTTCACGCAAAATTACGTGAAAAGTACTCAAATTTTCGAAAAATTATACATGGCTTTATTTCATAAACTATCTTTAAGGAACTGATTTCATTAAGGAAAAAATTCTATCTTAAATATTTTAGTTGAGGAAAGACAGCGAAAAAAATTTTGAATTTTTGAAATTTTCGAGTTTTCAACGAACATGAGACTTGTACCATTCGCCTAAACATCCTTCACACTGTTCAACAACAAAATTTAATCAAAAACGATGGAGCAAAATTTGGAAAATTTCCCAAGCGCTTTATGTAAAGTACCCCCAATATTAAAATATTGGTTTCAAATTCAAAGGACCGCAACATCATTAAGATTGAAAGGGGAATATATATTTTGAGGGAAATCGGCTAAACGGTTTAGCTGCTAGCGTTGTTGACGGACGAACGGACAGACACAGACACACGTTTTGCCATCATTCGATTTCTTCGTATCAAGGACCCACAAAACATGAATTCTAGCTACACCACGTATTAGAGGATTTTTTTCTAAATTTAGCAACTGGATTAATCCACATTTTCATTACCAGAGCCCTGTAATAAAGACTTTTTCTGCCAAAAATTCGCCGGTATTCATTCAGCATTACATAACTTTCTCTCTGCACTGTAGCGAAGAAGTAAGGAGAAGTGACCCTAACACCCTTCTCTGAGGAATACCGGAAGTCATATAAACCTCGCCGGATAGAAAGCCATTAATTCGTACTTGCTGTGTACGACCGCGAAGAAGTTCCCTAATCCAGATCACTGCTCGCGGGTCTACTACATTTGCGTCAAATTAATTCTCCTTGGTTGAGTGAATTGGCAGTGTCTTGACAACCGGTTGCTAGCTGACTTTCTGAAAAACAGCCTGATCTACAGCGGTGTTGTTAAACTATGACGTAATTCTTGTCCCATACATGTCGCAAAAATTTGGCAATTCGACGTTCCAACCATACTACCGATGTTAAACTGATTGGTTTATAATTACATATTAAAAACGATATACACCTTTGTAAATAGGAACTACTGTAGCTATTTTCCTGTCATTCAGGACATTAGAATTATTAATCGCGACTTTGAATATTTACGCAAAGTACAAAATCGTGGCTACCCCTCCCAAACACAGAATTTCTTTAGGAATTCCATAATGACCAATGGATTTCTTTTTAGCCTGTATTACAATTTGCTTTCTTAGTAAGGTAATGTAGTAAAAGGTTACTCGTGTTTTGGTTTTGTGATCATTAATGTTAACTACAGAATCATTATTCGGAGGCGTAAATAAGGAAATTTTATTTTTTAATATTTAAATTTATTTAAAAAATAATTTTCTAATAATAAAATATATCGCAAGGCGAAGAAAATCCGACCTAGACCAATTAAAGTTACGTCCTTAAATTGTCCATCAAAATCAGTAAAGTTTATTATTTTGCTCGTAATTTTTACTACATCATACATCTGTAATAAAATAGGAACATTCTCTGCCAATTATTTACACATTATGTTCTGTTTGTTAATCTATTGTTAGTTTATATTAATTCTCGACTTTATTACCACAACCATTTCGAGTAACCTTTCATCTATAAGACTTTATTCAAATCATAATTTAAGGTTAATAATCCTTTCCTTACTGCTCTAATAATCGTGATAAATGACGAATTCAAAGGCAAGCATAAAACTTATATGCAATCACTGTCAATATTTATAGTAGTATTACTTTTAAATCTCTTCGACTACCACACGACATTTCAACAGCGCACCACGTATTTCATAGAACCTTTCTTCACACTGTAAACTGGAAAATAGGCTGAGGATTATAATTTGAGCTGCTCTGCCCCTTAACGCTCCGCACGTCTTGTGAACGAGTTCTCTTTCCGGCGAGTTCCCAAATTGTCCTCTCTGGATCCAGCCTAATGCCCCGGACCCACTCCGAGCTCCACGTCCTTTCTCCTCCCGAGTGCCGAGTCCCAGGCTCCCAGGCCGGCCTCAAAATTCCGGTGGCGAGCGGCGAAATAAAAAGGTCAATTTGGCGGCGGCCCTGCGCAGCGCCACGGGGCGAGGCGGGGATGGGAGGGGGCGGGGACGGCGGACGGGTGTTGGAAAGGGTCTCCGAAAGGAGCGGGGAGGGTCGAAGGAGAGAAAGAGGGCGGGGCGAGGCGGGGATAAGGGAGGTGGCGAGGACGGCGGAGGGGTGTGTTGGAAAGGGTGTCCGGAAGGAGCGAGGAGGGGTGAAGGAGAGAAAGGGGACGGGGTGTATCGGGGTGGAGGTGGGGAAGCGAAAGAGAACGCGCTGGGTTGAGAAGACCGAGTGAAGTTAGGGTGAACGCGTAGTGTGCACGGACTGAAAGAGGTGAGATCCAAAGCATTTTAGATTTCCTTCTGGAGCACTGTAGTTGACCCAAAAATCAACGCGGGAACTACAATGGGTGAAGGAATGAATTCTACGTACAAGCCCTTTATTGACAACTAGCAAAATACCCGGGTTTCCCAGGTCTTTCTTCATATTTAATCCTTGCGAATGAGGGAAAAGATCAATTTTGTATAAACCACGCTCTTTAAGATTATTATTTTTAATGTAATTGGTTCAAATTAAAAAAAACACTATAATTTTCTTTCATTTTATTCTACTACACAATGCTATTACGTGAAATGTATGTTATCTTACGCACCACTACTGGCAGCCAATATATTAAGTACCAATTTTTCTGTAGCACTACTGGGCTCTGGCAGAATATAAGAGGAACCACGTGCTCTACGCGAGAGGCGAAACATATTATACAAATTATTTATTTTCTGCATTTGAGTTGTGTTAATTGTTACCAAATTTTTCTAGGACACTGCCAGAATCCTAACGAAGAGCCTATAAAAATTTCATATCTATTCATACGCTACTTTTAGTGGTATCGATGTCCTTTAATTCACTTTTATTAGTATAGATATTTGCTTATAGAAGACGATATTAATGGCTGAGATAATCTTGACGGTGATCTAGCTTTCGATCTAGCTTTTCAGCTAGGTCGAATTCAGTCGCTGTCTGGAGGAAAATTCTAGCGACCGGCTGCTCTCATCGGTAGTTTCCCGTGGTTTCTTCGATCAGCATCAGGCGAATGCCAAAGCAGTACACTACCAAACGGGCCACGGATCGCGCGCGATCTGTCCTTCCCGTTCCTTGTCCTATCCTCACCCCTTACACACACACTTACACTAATATGCACTACACTACCACATATTCTGGGAGACCGGTCAGAAGCTTAAGAGTTCGTCCCGGCTGGGGCGGTGCCCCGCTGGTGGGAGAGTCCTGGTTAGGGGGAACCCCACTAGCCGACGGTAGGTCGGCGCCGGATCTCGCCATCCAGCGAGGGAAGATCACCGCCATCTCCCGAGAAAAACATGCACTACACTAACGGGACTAATGACCAAAGCTGTTGCGCCCAGAAAAACGAAAAAATCAATCAATCGATGGTGACTGTGATGGAGGCGATGCTGGTGGGAGTAATGATTGCGTAGTTATGATGGGAGAGATGACGTAGCGCTGATGAAATTGACGCTGGCGGAGGCGGAGCTCGCGAAGGTGGAGCTAGAAAATGAGTGGTTGCAGTTATCAACGTCATTACGGCAATGTGGATCAAAACAAGAAGTTTTTGCAAACCAATATCTGCTCTCCAGAGGGGCTACACAAAGCTAGACTGAAGCACGGGAAAAACCCATTTAACAAAATAACTCTCCATTAATACGTAGGATTGATTGACCGATCGGTGATTTTAGGCATGTAAATTGCTAAGAAAGTTATTCCCGGAAGTGTAGTACCTTTTTCTATCGCGGAAGGTGGCGGTGATTTTCTCGCGCCAATGGCGTGATACGGCGGTGACCTTTATAGGTCGGTTTTCGGAATTTTCTTCAACACGGTATCTCCCTCTAGCCGAGTCCAGCTCTAAGCTCCCGGCTGGACTCCCGACATGTGTGGTAGAGTAGTGCATGTGAGTATGTGTGAGTGAGGGGTGACGTTAGGAGAAGGAAGAGAACACATGCGGTCCGTTTGTTGGGGATAGGGTATTGCTCCGGCATTCACCTGGTGTTGATCAGAGTAATTGCAGAAAACTATTGATCAGACCACGGGCTGCCAGAAGTCTTCTCCAGACAGCGGCTGAACTCTGACCTAGCTACTAGCTTGTGTCGAAAATCCTGTTCCCTTTCGGGACTCAAATACATAATCAATTACCATTAACTCTGAAAATAGTAGTACTTGAATATTTTCAAACACAAGATAAAGATTTGGATTTTAAAACATGATGATAATGATATAAACAAGTTAACTGAAATATTGCAATAAAAACTTTTTTGTTGTATAAATTAAATATAAATTCATTTATGTAAATATATATTTTCTAAGTCTGTAAATATATATTGTCTAAGTAAATATACCTATTGTATCTCTGTAAATCTTCACTTATTGTATAATTTAAAGCTAGGTTTTTTATTTTGTATGTTCACAAAAACTGATATTGTAAATGTTAAAAAAATAAGAATATTGTAAAAAATCACGCCACACATAAAAAAATACTATGTAGAAGTAGACAGATAATAAATTATAAATTCAGTATTGCTAACCATCACAACTGGTTATCGATGGTTAGTAATTCCAAGAAACAACAATGTACGTTTAATAATAATAATAATAATAATAATAATAATAATAATAATAATAATAATAATAATAATAATAATAATAATTATTATTATTATTATTATTATTTTTATTTTTATATATTTTTAAGTCTCTCGCCTAGCGAGGAGCCATACAGCCGACACCGGGACTTTTAGAGAACCAAGGTGCCTGCTTCGCTTGCAAATAACTATTATTATTAATATTATTATACATACATACATATACATATACATATTATTATTATTATTATTATTATTATTATTATTATTATTATTATTATTATTATTTTAATTGATTGATTTTTTAGTGTTTCCGGGCGCGTCAACTACTGTGGTCATTAGTCCTGTTAGTGTAGTGCGTGTTGTTTTTTCTCGGGAGATGGCGGTGATCTTCCCCGCTGGATGGCAAGATCCGGCGCCGACCTACCGTCGGCTAGTGGGGTTTCCCCCTAACCAGGACTCTCCCACCAGCGGGGCACCGCCCCAGCCGGGACAAGCTCTAAGCTCCCGACCGGTATCCCGGAATATGTGGTAGTGTAGTGCATGTTAGTGTGTGTGTGTAAGGGGAGAGGATAGGACAAGGAAGAGGAAGGACAGATCGCGCGCGGTCCGTGGCCCGTTTGGTAGTGTACTGCTCCGGCATTCGCCTGGTGTTGATCGGAGAAACCACGGAAAACTACCGATCAGAGCAGCCGGCCGCTAGAATTCTCCTCCAGACAGCGACTGAATTCGACCTAGCTGAAAAGCTAGTGTCGAAAATCCTGCCGCCGTCAGGAATCGAACCTAGGACCTCCCGGTCAGAGACGCTGCAGTGATATCGTTGATGCACTGAGCTACCGCTCCTGATTTATTATTATTATTATTATTATTATTATTATTATTATTATTATTATTATTATCATTATTATTACTGGAATCCTAGGACCTCCCTGCGACTTGAAACCCCGGATCCACCTAACCCGCTGATCTGACGCTGGAGGGCTCCCTCCTCCCGTCCTCCAGAGGGAAGCGGACAACGCCCATCCGCAGCGAGGGCCGCAGTCGAGCTGCGCCGCCGCCGAGCCACAGGGCGCGCGCGGCCCCGAGCGCTAAGCTCGGGATAAGAGAGCCTTGATGGCGCCGGTTATCGCCCACACAGGGACGCACCGTAAAAGTCACATCGCGCGCCTCCCAGCGCCCGATTCGGAACGCGTGGCGCGGAAGGGCAGTCCGCGCGATTCGCCCAAGACCTGCGGCAGAAAGGAGAGCCCTGTGGAACACCCCGGACTGGTGGTGTGCGGAGACAACTGCAGAAGAGGAGCAGATCCGTTAAACAACATTAAGTCAGTATAGTATTTCCTATCAATAGATATTACGTTTCCACGTCTTACAGTCCGTTCAAAATTGGGGCCAGGTGGCAGGGGAAGTACGAGGAATACGTGCCACTCTGCACAACTGAGTTATATCAGAAGTGGTATGTGTCATGGGACTTTAGGTGTTAACATTGTTTAGGATTAAATTTTTAGGTGCGGTTTAACAACTAAGATTAGCGCCCGAAATAAATCTTAAGAACATAATATCCTCTATGAACATAATACCATAAATCTCAATCTTCACAAAAAAATATAAAATCCGTAAAGAAAAAAAAACAATGTGTAATCCAACTATCGATAAAATAAAGGACTTAGCAAAAGCATATTCAGACGAACATTAATAGTTCCAGATTAAAATTTGTTAAACAAAATAAGTCTAATTCTCCTCTCTAAAATTAGGTTATTAATTTCATACTTCCGTAGGAAGCCAACATTTGCAGACAGAACACCCTTCGTTTTGGTTAATTAAACCAGAACAGTGTTCTAACTACAATATTATTTTTTTAACTTTCTCCCTTACTATGTACAAAGTAAAAGGCGTTTTCATATCGAGCAGTTTGCAAATCGTGCATAAAGTTTACAAATATCATTAGTTCACTTACTTTTACACCTTGATATCTACTCAGTTTGTTCCTACTGTTGTCTGTTACCTGTGGTGAACGGGTAAGGAATTGCCTTGACCACAGAGCTACTAATGCCTACATTTCCTGCTGAAACACTCTCAGGCTAGTAGCTTCAAGTGAGGACACGTAAGATCTATTAGAGATCTTGTACAAGCGTTAACGCTGAGGTTCAAGCGAAAGGATGACCTGACAGGGTTGGACTCCGGGTAGGGGTGATGACTGCCATTATCACCATCCCAATTAGCATCTCCCCAAAGCTTAAAATTAATACCTTTTTGAGGCTGAAGAAATATTTGATAGTCCTGACGTGGGTTCTGAGGCAATTGTATCAGAGACCATTGTACTAATTGTATATATTTTATACATTAAACCACGTACTTTAGAAAGGTTTTAGACTCCTTACTAGGAATACTGTTGTCATTGGCAAGTGACACTTCCATAGCTTTAGTACAACGTTCGTGTCAATCCATTACAACCATCATGTTCTCTCTTAAGACAGATTCATTATTGGAAAAATACAAAATTTTAGCTATTTAAGTTCCAAGTTTCCCTAACACTATCGACATTTCACTGGCACTAAAATTGCAGACACTCCACTACCGGACATTAGTCGCTTCAATATCACTATCGGGCACTGAGACAATATCCTAATCACTCTTCCATCTCCTCTATCTTCTATCTTTCTAAATGCAGGCCTTTCTTAACACACGCATCGAATGTACTCGAACAAATATGTAGTAAACTCTATGATCTAGACATCAACTGCTCATTTTCTGTGGAAGCAAATTTCGTGCATGGCTCCAGGCGATCAGGAAATAAAGCCAATTTTTTGCATGATAGAAAAAAAATATAACGACTGCAATGTAATCAATGTAAACTTTCGAGTGCACTTTTGAGTCCGACATTTTCATATTGACTGGACTGATCGAAAGGAGTCTCATTCCCTGAGATTCGTAATTGAAATTGAGGCAATTTTAATTAATTTTTTCTACGTTGGGAGCCACCGACATTTCAGGCGCTAAAGCATGAGTTCTGACTGGCCTTCCATTCCGAGATTCCCGAATGATATTCACACCCGAAAGTCAATATTGACTCCCGAAAATATTCAGTTTACAGTTCAAAGACTACCAAAACATTTGAACGTCACCTAGCAAAATCACGATTTCAGAAATGATATATCAGGGAAATAGTGAGATTGGATTGTGTATGAAAAATTAGTCCAGTAGGCAGAATTACTGACTGATTTATGAGTTCAATACAACTTTTATATTTTTTAGAAGCATGCACAAAAACACGTACAAATACAAACATGTTTCAGCTGAAAAAATCATTGAGATAGTAATGTTTGAGAGTGACGACAACGTCATCAAGTTTGTTGCACCAGTTCACCTGATACTCGTTTTCCAGTCCTATCCACCATAAATGTTCAATGAAATTGACAATTATTTAATATATAATCTTAATGGATAAATTATTTATTTATTTAGTTAAAAACAGTCAAAAAACTGTATGTGACGTATGGGGGAGAAAATCATCTGCGCACGCTATCTTGAGTTTCAGAGTCCCTTCCCAACAATTTAACTATTAATAGTTGAAAGATGAAAAAATAATAGTAATAATAATAATTATAAATTTTATATATATATATATATATATATATATATATATATATATATATATACCGACCTGGATGGCCGAGGTGGCTAAGAGCGAGTACCGACTCAGCGCTTCGGTCCGAAGGGTCGCGGGTTCAGTCCCGCCTTGGGCATGGCTGTTTGTCCCTTGACTTTGTGTGTGTGTTGTCGCGGAGGGCCTCGCGTTCTGCTGACCCCAGATCAGAGGAGCCCGCAAGTGTTTGTCTAGTGTATGGTGAATATGCGTCCCTTCGGGACGTAAAGGGCAACCGGCTGTCGGCTGGATACAAGCCTAAAATATATATATATATATATATATATATATATATATATGTATGTGTATATATATATTATGACCTAATGGTCATGTAACCATTCATTTAGTTTTGTAAAGACGATGCCAATTTGAATCGGGCGCGCAGGAGGGACAGGAGAGTCAGACGAACGGCTCCGGGGAACGAGTCGCGCGGGGCGAGAAGAGACGCGGGCATGACGAGAAAAGGAAAGGGAGGGTGGAAGATGGCGGGCACGGGTGAGGTGAGGTATATCAATTACGGAAGCGTAATCGGTGAGCATCGGGGAATATAGGCGGGGAGAAGTAGTGACAAGGAAGTGAATAGTAACTAAAGACAGTGGATAGTAATATTAGGTCGAGGGAATTGTGACATAAACATTCACGAGTGATAAACAATCGAATGAGAATGGAAACACGTGGCGAGCGAGTGCGCGTGGGCCATCAGCCATGGGCAGACCAATAGACGAACGATTTTTAAGAAAACGCATGGTCATAATGGTATTGAGCTCGCACAATAATACTGAAAGCGTGTGACCGGACAGCAAGACACTCGAATCGGAGCGGCAACCACGTAAACCAGCCAGCGGCAACGCGAGGGCCCCTCACGCCACGCGGTGGTGTGAAGGCATTGAACAAAAGCAGCCGTGTTCCTGCGCCAGGAGAGTGGAAAACACAGGATGAGTATCCGGACATAGAGTAATTGTAATTCAAGTGAGTTCGGCACAGCCGCGTTGGTCAGAGAGTGCATTAATGGGATAGGGTGTATTGATAAATCATTACATAAATGAGGGAACGAGGTAGAGGTTATACACATACGATACTCATAGTGATTGCAATAATAATTACGGAATTGATGAGTCAGATACTCATGTATTTATCGGTTTCGGAGTATTCCAGTAATGTATTCAAAATTGGTGTTAATTTATGTTAATGTAATGTCATATAAGAATGCAGACTCATGCATGTACTAGTATCAGATTCTCCTTATGTTGAATTCTATTTGATGAATAAATGTGTGATTAAAACCAATGGCAAGATAATGATCAATGAACTATGTGAAGGTAGAGAATGCATTAAAAATCACAGCCAACACCCTCCTCATAAAGGCGCTCCCCCCTAAAAGGAATCCCTTGTCCCTTCAGTATTTTAGGAACAGCAGATATTGCTATCAAAATTTAATATGTGGTCACTGCCTCATGTGATGGTGGATTCCTAATTGGAAAATTGAGGTAAGTACAGTCACAAATATATATATATATATATATATATATATATATATATA
>BLKR01013657.1:0-10060 GCA_011170035.1 Teleogryllus occipitalis
AAGTAGTTCGCATTGCAGATGCAGCTAGAAACGGAACTGGGAGGAAAAAGGGATTCTGTGCACTTGTAGCAATCGATATCAGGAATGCCTTCAACTCGGCTAGGTGGAAGGACGTCATTGAAGCATTGACTGATAAGGAGATCCCTGAATACTTATTAAGGATCATCGAGGACTACCTCCATGAAAGGAAGATAATTTACATGGATAAAATCAAGATTGAGGCAAATATGACGTGCGGAGTTCCACAAGGGTCCAGACTTGGCCCCTTTCTATGGAATGTCCTGTACGATGGCATATTGAATATTAATCTCCCAAGAAACACGCAGATTATAGGATACGCGGATGACACACTTATAATAAGTCATAGCGATGATATCGAAGTGCTCGAACTAATAGTAAACGAAGCACTCTACAGAGTGAAAAGGTGGCTAGATAGACGTCTCCTTCAGATAGCAGTAGGGAAAACTGAAGCGGTGTTAGTCACCGATCGGAGGGCTTTTCGCTTTCCAGATATTCGACTGGGAGAAGAGAGAATAATCTGGAAGAACCACATAACATATCTAGGAGTTGAGATAGACCGCAGACTTAAGTTTGGGCCACACATAAGTGTGATGGCAGAAAAGGCAGCGAGGACAGGATCCAACTTAGCAAGAATACTACCGAATGTAGGCGGTCCACGAGAATCCAAGAGAAGGATGATATCTGGAGTAGTTCACTCACAACTGTTGTATGCAGCACCAGCTTGGGCGAGTTCACTGGGAAAACGGGCTATGAGAAACAAATACACACAAGTGCAAAGACGAATGGCCCTGAGGGTGGTGGCTGCCTACCGTACTGTGTCTACTAGCGCAGTACTGGTATTGGCTAGTATCCCACCTATAGATCTGACAGCCATGGAAAGGAAAAGGACGTATTCTGCCTTACAGGAAGCTAGACAACAAAATCGGTATCTCTCCACCAAGGAAATAGAGACCATCAAGACCGAGGCTAGGAAGCTACTTTTTGAAGAGTGGCAAAGAAGGTGGAATGTGGACGCTAAAGGTAGATGGACACATCGGATTGTGAACAACATTGAGAGATGGGTCGATCGAAAATTTGGGGAGGTGAATTATTACCTAACCCAGGCCTTCGCGGGACATGGTGGATTTAATAAGTACCTCTGTGATTATAAGATTAAAGAAAGTCCGACATGCAACTTATGCCTTGAAGATACTGACGATGCAGAGCATGCGCTGTTTCAGTGCAGGGCATGGGAGACTGAAAGGGAGACTTGTTATGCTAAGCTTCAACAAGTGGTGACCCCAGAAAACATGATGGATATAATGCTGAGCTCGAAGGAGAAGTGGCATATAATTGAGCACTTCATAATTAAGATCATGAAGGAAAAGGAGCGAAGGAGTTAAGGCATTAGCTCCCAGTCAATCTTCCACGCGAAGTAATGTTTAGCGACGGTTCCGCGTGGGAGATATCACGACTTAGGAGAAGAAGGTTTAGGGTTTTAGTCGGTGAACCAAGAATGGGATCCCGACAGTCTCCCTCATTCACCGGTCTCCGTAAAGGATTTCCCCCCTTCTAAAAATAATAATAATAATAATAATAATAATAATAATATTTATCGAGTCACAGATACAATTTCAATCGTGTATGACGAGTCAGATATGGCAGAGTGAAGTTACATTTACTGTCCAGAAATCAAAACAAGGGGGACCATCTCAGCATTTGCTCAAAGGATCAAGGGAAACTGGACAAAAAACCCTGATCAAGTTGGTCATTGATCTTACAATACTCAATAATAATAATAATAATAATAATAATAATAATAATAATAATAATAATAATAATAGTAGTAATAATAACAATTCTAATAATAGTAATATCAATTATAATATAGTAACATCAATTATAATAGTAACAATACTAATAATAAAATACTATTCATTCAGAAATGATTTAACGATATTAATGATGCTTAGTGCATTTAGCAAATTCAGGATGAAGGAAATGGAATTTTGGTTTGGCATTCTCCTTCTACATCAGTCCAATTGCAATTTAACACAGGCAGGATGGGATATGCCAGTTCTTTTTTCTTTGCTTCAACTTGAACAGTCAACATGAAACAGAGAATCAGAGGGATTAGAATTTTTATTTTTGTTTTTTAAGGGAGGTAGTGGTGTGATTTGTGTATTCCTTCACACTGTAGAACATGTTGTTAGGCAGGAAAGCTTTCAATTTACTTTTAAATCTATGTATTGTATTCATATCTTTAATATCATGGTTCAATTTGTTGTAAAGTGTAATGCCCTCTATTAGGGTACTTTTTTGATAAAGTGTAGTTTCAGAATGGGGAACATGTAGGTTATCCTTTTGTCGAGTGTTATAGTTGTGTACACCTGAATTTAGAGTGAAAGTGTCTTTGTTTTCCATGAGAATCTTCTTTGTGAAGACAACTATTTCAAATATGTACATGCACGGTAGTGGAAGAATCCTTAATTTTTGAACAAGGGTTTGCAAGACTCCAGCTTATGTGTGCTAGTCATTGTTCGCAGTATTCTTTTTTGGATAATAAATGTACGAGTGCTTTCAGGGGCATTTCCCCAAAATATTAATCCATATTTCAAGTGTGAGTGCACATTTGCATAATACATTGTCCTAAGAGTCTCAATGTTGGAGCTTGACCTGAGGGTGTATAGGGCATAACAAGATTTGGTGAGCTTCTTATTAAGATTTGAAATGTGAGCATTCCATTTTAGGTTTTCTTGGATTGTTAGACCAAGGAAGGTAGTTTCCTGTGATATTTTTACAGGATTATTATTTATGAGCTAATGCTGGGAGAGTTTTTCTTTGGATCGGGGATTCATGAAATTTAGAGAGACTGTTTTGCTGGTGTTTATGATAAGTTTGTTGTCTTGAAACCATTTTACTAGTGCATGCAACGTTTCTTGAGTTTCTTTTTCTAATAATTGTTGCGTTTTTGCTTTTATGATTATGTTTGTGTCATCTGCAAACAAAATTGTTTTGTTATTTTTTAAAGCCAAAGGCATGTCATTTATGTATATAAGGAATAATATTGGCCCTGGGATGGATCCTTGCGGGACTCCACAATTTATCATCTGAGGGTTGGAGTAGTACGAGGAGATTTTGTTATCTTTAGTGTGCTGGAGGGTAACTACTTGGCTACGGTTTGATAAATATGATTTAATCCACTGGCCTGCAATGCCTCGGATCCCTAGCATTTCTAGTTTTGTTAGAAGTATGTGATGATCAATGATGTCAAAAGCTTTTGACAAATCTAAGAAAAGGCCAATGGCAATTTCCTTCTGATTTAGTGCAATAAGTATGTCATTTAAAAAGGAGAAAAGGGCTGTCTCTGTTGATCTATTACACCTGAAACCATGTTGTGCATTTGTAAGGATATTATTTGCATTGAGAAAGTGTTTGAGTCTATCATTGAAAAGCTTTTCCAGAATTTTTGAAAATCCTGATAGCAGGGAGATAGGTCTGTAGTTCATTGGATCATAACTATTGCCCTTTTTAAACAACGGTTTAATTTTTGCCATTTTGAATACATTTGGGAATATGCCTGTTTTTAGAGAGTAATTGCAAATATGAGACAGCGGTTGCACTATATATGGAGCACTGTGTTTGATAAGAAAATCTGGAATGTTGTCCAGGCCTGCTGAGAATTTATTCTCCATTTGTCCAATGATTTTAAAAATTTCAGAGGGGGTGGTTTCATATAAATATATGGAATTTGCAATTTGTGAAACATTAGTGTTTGTCTGGTGTGTTTGATTGTTTAGGGAATGTTGAGATATTAACTTTTTACCAATTTGTGAAAAGTGTTCATTGAATATGTCAGCAATTTCTTGTGGGTCTTGTAGAGTTTGGTTTTTGAAGTGGAGCTCTATATTTTTTCTGTTATTGTTAGTTGGTGCTGTTGTCTTTTTAATAATGTCCCACGTAGCTTTTGTTTTGTTACGTGCATTTGCAATGTACTTGTCATTTGTCATAATTTTCGCTTGTTTGATTACTTTTTTTAGGATTGAATTGTATGTTTTGTAGTATGAAATGAAGCTGGGGTTACATTTGTTCAGTGCTAGTATTTTATACATGTTGCGTTTTCTTTCACAAGACACTTTGATGCCTTTAGTAATCCACGTTTTGTTTTTATTATTTTGAATCTTTCTGAGTTTTTGAGGAAACGTGTCATTAAAATGTCTTAAGTATATATTTATGAATGAGTTAAACTTATCGTTTGTGTCAGTTGCCTTAAATACTTCATTCCAATTTTGTAATCTGAGTACGTTTTGGAATTTTATTATGTTTCCTTGGGAATAGTTTTGAGTTTCTTGGTGAGTTGTCTGTTCTGTGATTTTTGTTTCTATTTGAAGTGTTAGAATCTGGGCAGTGTGGTCACTGAAGCCGGTAATAAATGTAGCAACAGAAAAACTATTATTATTTGCATCTATTATTATTTGATCTATTGCAGTGCTACTATTTTTGGATATTCTGGTTGGTGTATTTATGGTTGTTTGTAGATTGTATGATTTTAGTAAGTCTTTAAATAGATTTTTGTTACTAGATTGAGTGAGGCAATTTATGTTGAAGTCACCGCAAAGAATAATTTTATACTGTCTGCATGTTTTAAGTTTTGTTAGAATAATTTCGAGGTTTTTTAAGAAGATTTTCAGATTTCCAGTTGGGCTGCGATACGAGCATAGGACCCATGTTTTTATTCCAGTTAAGTCTGTGATAGATATTTCAAAGTCTTTTTCTTTTATGAGCTGAGTGTAATTTTATACTGTCTGCGTGTTTTAAGTTTTGTTAGAATAATTTCGAGGTTTTTTAAGAAGATTTTCAGATTTCCAGTTGGGCTGCGATACGAGCATAGGACCCATGTTTTTATTCCAGTTAAGTCTGTGATAGATATTTCAAAGTCTTTTTCTTTTATGAGCTGAGTGTGATTGGTGTAGAGTGCAAAACTAATTTTATCTTTAATAAAAATGCATGTCCCACCATATGCATGATGTGCGTTGTTAATATTTCGACATGAGCTGCTAGCTAAAGAGAAGCCTGGTATATGTGTGTTGTCTAATTGTTCCTTGGTCAGCCAGTGTTCTGTAAAGCATAGTATTGAAATGTGGTTGAGCTTCTCCTCCAGTAATACTTCTATGTCAGTGAGTTTGTTTTTCAGTGACTGTACGTTTTGATGAAGAATGTGAAGATAGTTTTTATTTTTGTGTATTTTTTGCTTTCCTGCTAATGTTTGCTGCTACAGGTTATAAACAGGAGTGGGTTTACGGTTGCAGCGGAAGTTGTACTTACGGATGGGATGGGGAGTAGGATGTGTAGGAGTTGGCGAAGGAGTGGGTAAGCGAGGTATGGAGATCAGAGGAGGTACTGGAGAGGCTAAGAGAGGTGTGGAGGCTGGTGAAGGAACTGGAAAGGGTAAGCGTGATGTGGAGGCAGGTGAGGGATGTGGAGTCGGCAGGAGAGGTGTGGAGGTAGGAGAAGGGACTGGTGAGGGTAAGAGAGGACTGGAGGCTGGTGAGAGAAGTGGAGTGGGCATGTGGGGTGTGGATGGACAGGTGGAAGGATGGGTGGGAGATGGATGTGGGATGACAGGGGCAGGGGCTCCCAGTAAGTGTGAAATGAGCATGGCTCCTAGTTTGTGTATACCTATCTGGTTCATGTGGAGACCATGCCGAGTAAAATGTTTTCTTGAGAGGTTGTCAAGATCAATAAGTGTAATTGGTGTTCCTCTCAAATGCTGTTTTATGTGATGGTTTGTGATATTAATTTTGTTGTTAATAGGAATGTTGTTGTGCCAGGGGGGCAGAGTGGTCATGATTACTCGATGATCATTCGGTTTCGCCGCATCGGACTGAACGACAGCGTTGCCAAATCATCTCATTCCGGCCTGAACTGAAGGTGGCCATGCCTATGCCCATCCCACCTGGTTCAACACCACACAATCCAATCACCTCAAACTCACCCGAACTGAAAACCATGTCCTCCGTACAATCTTCCGTCCCCCAAGATACACCAGATACAATGAATTACGTACCTCACATACAATTCCCCACATCCTCACCTATCTCCATAGAACTATCCTCCATAGAACAAATCAGGAAATTCATCAATAATCCCCTATTCCGTCACCTCATCCTGCCTCATCACCATATTCTCCGTAACCCACCCAGACACACCCGTAAAAAACACCCTCTTGACATACTACAACTCCCTCCCCCTATTACCTGAACAGAGAGCACACAGACAGACGTGACCAAAATAGACGACAAAACCGACTAACGACAAATCAACACAGAAACACTGAAAGATCAAGAGAACCCAAATAACTTTCAAAACCGCCATCTATCCCCTTCCTGTCCCATTCCCTCCCCAAACCTCACCCATCCCACAAAATTCCCACCCCCACCCCCTTCCGTCGCCCAGGTACACCTTAATAAAATAACCTGTCTTACCCTAACGAATAAACCTCTCTTCCAAACACCCAGACTCCCGATCCCCGTCCCCGTACGGGGGAGTGGAGTCGACCTGCTGTTGATAGAAGTACCCTGAAGACCAACGAAGATTGAAGAGACCCTGCACAGGGTCAGGCAATCGGCTACTACTCACCCATTGCGTTGCGTTGTATGGTGTGTGTTGGTGTGGTGAGGAGGATTGTGCGTCTCTCACTCCCCGAGAGGTGCCTGAAATGGAGGAGCATTCAGCACATGTATTAATTGTTTTCATGTTTTGGTTGCAAGGTATGTAACGTTTTTTGTTCAAGATATTGTAAATTCAATCAGGATTGTTGTTATATGACACGTGGTTTTTTTTCTGGAAGTATTATAGTAAATGTGTGTTGCTTTCTTTCGTCATTTTATTCAGCTCTGAGGACGGAAATAAATTTTCCGAAACGTCGGCAAACAACTAACTTATAGTTCGTGTTTACTTATGACCAAGCCCCATTAACCTGCCTTGCAATATTTCATCAATTGGTCGTTAAGAATTCATGTTATATTTGTGTTATTTAAAAACAAAAACAAAAAACACCATAATAAACTTTACGTCATATTAATCAGTGGAATTAGCGCTAACCGTTTGAAAAGTTTGAAGAAAAGATTTGAAGCCGTTTTCGAGAAAATTACGTTGGAGCGTTTCTGAAAATGTGGAATTTTGAGCTAAGTTTTACAAAAAAAGTTTTCGAGAAACATTATATGACACTTTTTAAAACACATGTACACATAAATTTATAATGACCTTTAAAAACTCGCCGCTATTGTATATATTACCGTGTGAGAAATCTAAAAAAAAAAAAAAATTGTAAATTTTGAAAAAAACAAAAGATAAGAGTCATATGGCGTTTATGTCATCTTTTAGAGTGCATATAACAATAGCCCTACCGAAAGGTACAGGGCACAAAATCGATGAAAATTCTGATTTATGAAAATTGCAAAATTTCAATTTTTTTCGACGTATTCCTATAACTACAATTAATCGTGAATGTTTAACCGAACAATTAACCGTACCGTGTAGCTAGTGATGGATCCCGGGGGAAGGGGTTAAAGGGTATATACACCTCTCTCCAAATTGAACAACGCGGTAAGACAATTTTCTGAAAAAATATTCATTTCTTTTCGATCGAGTAAAGAATTTGCTGTTTGAAACATGAGCAAGCACGTGGTTGAAGTTACTTTTATTCATAGAAACGGGCCCACCCTTGCTCCGAGTACGCAGTAAGCGGGAGGGGGGATGAGTTTGATAATTCATGGCCAAGATACGGTAGTTAATGCGAGTGCATTAGCATTACATTTGATTTGTAAGAAAAATGATTCCGGAACTTATACGATATTGCCATGGTGGCAATAACCACTGGATATTGCCATGATATTTCCACCATGGATATTGTCAACGCGGATCTGAAATGTTCCGTTTTGACGTATAAATATATTAATATTTAACTAAATATATAGTAATAGGTAAAATATGTAAGAATATGGAATTATACTAAAATATGTAAAATAAAAATAGTTCTATGTCATTCAGAATGCCTTGCTAACTCTAAAAAATATAATTGAATGCAGGAATCTAGTTCCTGTAAAAAACTGTATTTACATAGAAATCCGTTACCTAGTCATGATATTGCACTGAAAAATCTGGGAAATAATACTTTCCCTTGAGTGATAAGTCATTTTCAACAAGTTGATTTAAAGGCCTATCTTGGACAAGTTGCATCATTTGTAAGAAAAATGGGAGGACTTACCTCGTAGTACATTCAGTACTGTAAATGCTATTTATAGCAGGTTAGTAGAAGATATAGATGATATTTGCAAGCAAGATAAAATTATTATTAAAACTCGATTTATTAATCACTGAACAACAGGAAAAATCTGTCTTCAATTATTTAGTAGCAGGAAGACGCTATAAATAATTCAAACTTTTGCAATTTTCGAAAATTCGGAGTTCACCGTGAAAATTGGACCTATGCCACCTTTATAAGTGTATTTTACTCTATTCTTACAAGAAATTTAAAGAAAAAATTTGGCGCCGTTTTTGAGAAAATTGTGAAAATGTCCGGAGAGCTTCATGAAAAGTACCTCGAAAAATTTATTTATTTATTTATTTATTTATTTATTTTACGTCAAAAAAAAACAGTTAAAAACTGCGTATGACGTGCTATGGGGAAAAGTGAATTGTGTGCACATTTTCAAAATTCTGTGATCCCTACACTAAGTCATATACTACTTAAATTTTGAATTTTTGAAAGGGAGAAAAAAAACTCCCATGTAATAAATCTATTTTCAAGGATAAACAAGCAATAAATTTTGAATTTTGTAAGGGAGAAAAAAACAAAAAAACTCCCATGTAAAAAATCTATTTTCAAGGGTAAATAAGCAATAAATTTTGAATTTTGCAAGGGAGAAAAAAACAACAAAAAAAACTCCCATGTAATAAAATATATTTTCAAAGATAAATAAGCAATAAATTTTGGCTCTTATTACTTCCTGCCGCGACAACATGGAAACGATAATTTGAATAATTGTATTTCCCACTGAATTCTAGAAGACGTGCACAGAAAAATGAAGTTACATTTATGTCCAGAAGCAAAACAAGGGGCCATCTCAGCATTTGCTCAATGGATCAGGGAAACTGAACGAAAAACCTGATCGAGATGGGGGTCATTGACCCGGAAGCTGTAGTACAATAGTTGTTACAGGTTGTTTATACTTATTTATACAGTCCAAATGGTAAATGATGCATTATGTATCATTGTTAAAATTAATGTTACTTTTCTTGTGATGCTCAGTATAGTCTCTAATTGTATAGAAACAGCTATGCAGCAGAAACGATTTCACTTGTGATTTAAACTTTTCTATTGAATTTAATCGTGATTAATGATTGATTCTCTAAATCGCAGAGCTTCGACTCAGGCCAGATCGACAGGCGTTTATTCAGCCTGGAAAAAATCGTACGCATGATTCAGGCGTTAGTGTTGTTCACATACACCAGACAGACGGACGGGCGTTTTGCTTCCAATTGGTTTTTCGGCATCAATGACCCACAAAACAGGTTTTCTGGCTACACCACATAATAGAGGATTCTTTTGTTAATTTAGCAACTGGATTTATCCACGTTTTTGGTAGTCAGGGCCTGGCAATGTTTTTTTTTTTTGAACCGAACATACGCCATTTTTGCGCGCTGCAATACATAACTCTCTATTTACTACGTATATCTATATATATAAAAGAAAGTCGTGTTAGTTACACTATTTATAACTCAAGAACGGCTGTACCGATTTGGCTGAAAATTGGTGAGCAGGAAGCTTAGAGCCAGGAGACGGACATAAGATACAGTTTATCCCGTTCGACAGCGTTCCTGTATGAGAACGCACGTTTTTGCACGTTTTCGCGTGATTTCGCATGTTAGCGGTCATTGTTGCCTGTTGTAACGCCGCACTGATAACAGAAGGCGATAATGATAGCCGCCTTTCGTTCGCCGTTGTATATATATATATATATATATATATATATATATATATATATATATATATATA
>BLKR01013658.1:0-10053 GCA_011170035.1 Teleogryllus occipitalis
TCCAGATAATATAACATACAAAAAATAACGAAACGAATAGGCACAGGTATACAAAGACCAATAGTTATTCCTTTGATAAGAACTAATGAGTGCGTTCTCCTTACATGCACTGTCGACGATTTAAGAATTACATTTTATTGAGAAGAATAAAATAGCTAAACATACTTGTTTTATACTAAGATTCATTTTATATTTTGAATTAATATGAGGTCCCTTTAGTACTTTTAAGAATAGAAGAGCTCAAATTGCAATATAGAGAAGTCGAAGGCCAAATTAGGTAACAATTGTTTCCTTAGCTGCTATTTCACGAATCTTACATCAATAGCAAGTATACTGTAAATTATCCTGTTAAGCAATGGGGATATTCCTGCATTCTAATAGACCAAGCGATAAAACTAGAAATAAATCAGTCTTTTAGCGTATAATTTTAATACTTCATAAACAACATAAGACTCAAACTAACTCTAGAATTGATACAATTATCAAACAAAAAATTCTCGAAAAATGAAAATGTATTCATACGACTCTGAAGTTGAGATATGGCGCAGTAAAGGTCTTAAAGTGAACTATATAGCGTCATCTGTTTCATTGTTCAGAATATTCCATTGTTTACTGCTTCTTTAAGACCGCTCGTCGTTTTTATTATCGTCCTGTGGAGGGTTTCCGCGACGAAAGCACCATATCCACTTAAATTTTGCGAGAGACTGCGCAAACCTGAAACGAGGACATAGTGGGAGAGGGAGGCCCAAATTGAGTAGAGAAATGTAGAAGTATGGCTACAAGCAGCACTTCAACATACATGTGTGGTTATCCGCTAAAACAACTTTCAGAATAGTCCATAGCCCGGAGTTCAAAATTACTGGAAGGATAAATACGTCAAATGATCAGATCGACGAAAGAATTTATAGCAATGATTCAATAAACTTCCATCGTGCCGTGAATATAGAACAATCCTGCCGTGTGTTTCGAATATGACAATCCTGTTATGTATTTGAAGTAGTCTTTAAGAGACTTCTGGTCAGAATGTTGCAACTATTTATCGTGGCAATATCTTAGTGTAAATGGTCCCGTGAATTGCGAGTCGGGGATGCTGAGGCCCTCAACTGAAAGATTTATTTTATTCATGTGTTTAACGATTTTGAAAAAAATATATTTTAACTAGTAATATATGTGCATTTATTTAAATAAAAAATTCAATTACTGAAAATTTAAAAAATATCGACTTTCTCGCATTAATGTTTGTACTGAATGACAAAACCTTTTCTATGCCTGAGAAAAAAGGCCAATGTATCTTTATAAAATAGTAAGGTATTATACTATCTAAGACATACAATACTACAAATATTTCCAAAATATTCTGAATGTTCTATTTTAGAATACATTCTTGATTTTTTATTCACATAGAGGCAGTAATAATATTCAAATTATAGCAAACACTTGTGACAAATTGCGTGAGTTTTACACACAAAAGGAACTTCATAAAAATTATCAATGATTTTTAGCATCCTAAAAAATTGAAACCTACAAAAAACAAACATTCATACTTCATTTTCTTCGCAAGTGCACTTTTAGTCTTTGTACGATGATGCAAGAAAACAGCTAACAACGGAAAATAATATATTGGAAATTAAAAATAAGAGTATAAAATAGTATTCTTTGCGTATAGCAGGTTTCCTAAAGCACAGGAGAATTCGCACTAGGGCAGCACACTAAAGTACAGGTGCCCCGTAGAGGGAGTATCATCTTAGATAATAGCAAAAAATATTATTCACGTTTCCTCGCCGGCTCCGTAACGTTGGGAAATGCGGCATGACCGAGCGCCGAAGTACACGAACACTAAGCCTGTATGTTAGAATATTATGTAAGGCATGGACATTTTCAGTTTGTTAGTGGCATGTGAAAATTCTTATTTTTACCTCTACAGCTTCATTATTTTCAAATCCCTTGGCATCGTATACAAGGTGAGCGCACCGAAGATCTGAGTCAGAAAATCTCTAAAAAGATACGAGCGCAGACGGACGGCATAGGTCGGCTAGGGTGTAACAATCTCTGAACAACACAGAAATCGGTCCAAGGGCAACTTCGGCATGTGATTTGGAAAGTTTTGCGGACTCGCCACTGGATAATATAGGCCCGGTGAGATGTGAGACTGTGAGATACCACGTATATCTTTGGAACAGTAGGTTTCCTCCAGAATTGCGCCGAAAATCGTTCCTGAAAATGCTACCTTAGATAAGACAAAATAATTCTGACACCAACACAACTGAATCAAATTTCATTTTATTTCGCATGGGAAGTTCTATAGCGTGGGCGAGACTTCATCTCCTCTTCTCTCCCAAGCCACGCTCCCCACTTTCGCTCTGAGCTCCCACCTGCACCTTCACTCATCGCAACCCCTTCCAGTCCCCGCTCAACACTCGCATCCCCCGGTTCCATCATCAACACCGGACCCCTCTCCCAATCTCAGCTCCATTCTCAAGCCCCACTCCCGCTTCCATTTCCACCCAGTCCGAGAGATCGCCACTGCTCCTGCATCTGAGCCCGTGTGTGTCGACCTCCGAGTGCTCGTCCCCGTCGCTGAGCCCCTTTCCATGCCCGTAACCATGTGCGAACCATCTCCATGCTCATCCCCGTGCACATTGCAGGTTCCCATGCGCTTGCTTGTCCCCGCTCGCGTGTTCGTCCGCACCCTCTGCTCGTCCCCGCCTCCTCGTCCCCGCTTCTTCCTCGTCTCCGCCTCCTTTCGCCTCCTCCTCCTCGTCTCCGCCTCCTCCTCTTCGTCTCCGCCTCCTCCTCTTCGTCTCCGCCTCCTCCTCTTCGTCTCCGCCTCCTCCTCTTCGTCTCCGCCTCCTCCTCTTCGTCTCCGCCTCCTCCTCTTCGTCTCCGCCTCCTCCTCTTCGTCCCCGCCTCCTCCTCTTCGTCCCCGCCTCCCCCTCGTCTCCGCCTCCCCCTCGTCTCCGCCTCCTCCGCGTCTCCGCCTCCTCCGCGTCTCCGCCTCCTCTTCGTCTCCGCCTCCTCTTCGTCTCCGCCTCCTCTTCGTCTCCGCCTCCTCTTCGTCTCCGCCTCCTCTTCGTCTCCGCCTCCTCTTCGTCTCCGCCTCCTCCTCGTCTCCGCCTCCTCCTCGTCTCCGCCTCCTCCTCGTCTCCGCCTCCTCCTCGTTTCCGCCTCCTCTTCGTCTCCGCCTCCTCCTCGTTTCCGCCCTTTGCTTGTCCACGTACGCGCGCTGGTCGCCGTGCCCATTCTCCCGCTAAGTCTCGACGTGCGCAGAGGGGGAGCACACGCCGGCCCGCGCGAAGAACCAGCGTCAAAGGAGGTACGTGACGCCGGCATCTCTCGGATGGAGGCTGGCCAACGCTGTGCCGCCGCGGCGAGAACGCGACAGCCGGATCTCGTCACGCTCACAAAACAAACCCGAAATACGCCAAGTGTACATAATGAAGACAGCGTCAATCAACGGATATACAAACAAATACACAAGGATTGAGATTTACATTGTGGTTAATTCAAAACTGTGTGGTTGGCGGATAAATTAATTCCTCTTAAAAGTTACAGTGAAACGAACCGTGAAATACAATTTAATTAACAATTGGAAAATTATTTGTTTCAACTCCAAGACTACACAGAGCAGAAATATAGAACATTTTTTGGCAATGTTATATTTTTAAGAGTAGTGTAGAGTGATAAGCGAGTACCTTTACATATCTTCCATTTTGTTTCAATATTCATAAACAATTTCCATACACTTTCAATATGATCCAAAACCAGATATTTTACATTTATTAAGACTTGAAAGATATTTTTTCTTCCCCTTCTAGCAAAGTTCGCCGTTATTATGTTTTTGTGGTGGTTCCGTCTTTGTCCCCTTCTTTGGGTTAATTTGATTCTGAGGTAATCCAAAAAGGTCAGATTGGTACAAAAAGAGTTATGATGTAAAAACTAAGTCATTATTAAAGAGATTATCTCCGTCCTCAAAAACGAATAAAAATGTATCTGATAATTGACTCTCCACAGTCATCATAACCCATATCAGAATAATTTCGGTGCAATCGCTCTTAAACATCTCTTAAGAGTGGAATGCAAGGCCTCTCCGAACGATTTCCAAACACGCGCCGTTTGGAAGCTGCGATTGACCAACGCCCTCCGTGAAATCAGCCGGAGCCCACTCGAGAAACGCGAGCGAGGAAAGGGCGTCGTAGGCAGCCTTGTGCCTGGAGGGGAAAGAGGGGGACGGCACCAGTGGCTTCTGGATCGGAGGAGCACTCGGCCGTATCACTGAGCACACGCTGTGGCCATCTCTGCGAGTGCATTGACATGTCTCGAAGATATAGCACTCGGCTAGCACAAGTTTTAAACAGAAGTGTGACATTGAATGTAGAAAGTGTTAAATATCTCTCAAAAGTATCATTTAAAGGAGCTCTCATCCCTTTCAAAATAGACGTTCTTCGCTAGCGCGCGAAACCCGAAAGCATTGCCTTGCAGAGTTGCATTGGTAAGAATGTTAATTGAATATTAAATGTATACTCTTGTGTTTTAAAATATGTTGCAATCACAATTCCGTTCCGAAGTATTGAAAATGATGGCATGACCACGATCCGCCACTGCTCGAGTGTAAGAACCGTGTTTCACAAACATACCACAACTCTGCAAATATATTTGAAAGCTTCAAAGAACGCAGTTTCCCCGAAATCAGAGCAACAAAGGGACGATATTTTCCGCAAATGCTTAAGTCCTCCCGCTAATCAGAGGTTCACCGACTATATAACAGAAACAAACTTGATCTAAAAAAATGAGAGATGAATAATATTCCTTCAAAACTACAATTACAGAAATTATATAGATTATAATTAAAAATAAATGATTGTTTTAATTATAAGTTTCGATTTAAATCATAAATTTCAATGGCTAGCCACATATTAGTGCGGAAGTAGATTGTAGGCAGGACTCATAACTGAAACATTCGAATATGCACAATGTTTAGTACCATCAGAAACTAAAACAATTTAATGTTGAAAAATACAAATTAAATTAATAAACGCTAGCTGCACCTTAGAATTATCCCTTGAACGCAATTCAATTGCTGCCCGATGATGCGGGCGTTATTTAATAACATTCCTAATATGGCAACTAGCTGTGTTCCTAAATGCGTGAATGGAACATTTATCATGTATCTGTAGAATATGGTACTTTTCGGAAATTATAGCAAAGGACTTACGAAATGGATGTCACATGAATAATTTAAACTCGCATCCAACTGACACGAACCAGCCATCATGTGATTTTCAAAGGTTACGCGATTTAAACATTATCGTGGCGAGGTACGTAAAACCCTCACCAGCCAATGATGCTAGTACAAATAAAACATTACGAGTGCGTTACTCTCGTGTAATTCCTCAATGGAAGGGATGATCAAATGCAAGGAGGGCGCGAGGAGAAATGATTGAAATTAAAAGCGTAATGATTGAAATTTAAATTTAATTTGGTTTTCACCATATCTAGAGCCGAGATTCACTTCACTAAAAACGAATGACTTTTTAGAATGTAACTTTTCTTGTGCACTTTCAACAACAATTTTTTTACCCATTAGCCTCACACGTTTATTTGTTGTCTTCTTTGAATAAACATCGGAAAACCAGCTTTGTGTCTGATTTTATAAGAAAGGAGATATTATACCTGAATTGCAGAGAGTGCAGGTTACGGATAATATTTCGTGCCCATAATAAAATATACATCATTGGCACATATCGTCTCTTAGAATATATTTTTACCTTACACACGAAGAGAGCATTTTAAAAGTCTGAAATTAAAGAGCAGCAGCTGTGTACAATCAACAAGGATAGCAAAGACGAAGACAAGTCGAAGCAGAGAAGAAGCAATGCCGTTTCTCAGACAAAACACCCAAGGAAAAATTGAAAAGTAGACTTACGCTCCCGTCGGAATAATAGCAAGCACCCCACAAAAGCCCTTCGCTCACTTATCTATTCAGCTTCATCTTAGTTTTAGTTGCATACTAATTAAACCAATTATCGCTGCCTTGCAGCGGCCACTCCAAAAAATCCTCCCTCGCGCCTGGGTCTCGGCTCACCCTCCCACCGCCGCCGCCTGCCCCGACATTACTCCCACTCCAGTCCACTCTACCACCACTACAGCAGCGCCGAATACCCTGCTTCCATCCCCACCTGAGACCGCCCTGCAACTGCCTGGACCAGCCCTCTTTCCTGCCGGCACTCGCCACTCCCTCGCCACTCCCCCGCTCCTCTCCGCTCTCCCCCGTCTTGCCCCGTCGCCCACCGCACGCTTGGCGGGCGCGCGCATTCCTGCGCTCGCGTCCCGGTGGCTCCGAAGCCCTCAAAGAGTGCGCGCCAACGATACAGTTATAATTAGTCTTCATAAGTGGAATTTCGCAATTAAAAAGTCGACGGGCCTGCGGGCGCAGCCGCTAGAGCGAGGACTGGGCGGAGCGGGGCGAGGCGGGGCGTGGCGGGGCGGGGACGGGCGGCCAGCGGCGCGTGGACGCCAGGCAAAGCGCAAGCGAAGAGTGGGACCAAGATGACAGAAGAAAGAACGTCCGGGGAAGACCA
Source organism: Teleogryllus occipitalis (assembly GCA_011170035.1). NCBI lineage: Eukaryota > Metazoa > Arthropoda > Insecta > Orthoptera > Gryllidae > Teleogryllus > Teleogryllus occipitalis. Next base: position 6,579 of record BLKR01013658.1, read on the forward strand.
AAGAGAAGAGTCACGATGAGTAGAGGTGGTTTTGATAGGAGTGAGAGGAGTAATGTTCAGAGATGCAAGAAACCGTCATTTCAGGAAGGGGAATTCAAGCATACTTTTCAGGCGACAGAAACGATGAGCACGGGAATGTGGAAAAACAATAAATTGAAAAGGGATCTGAAAGAAAAAAAATTGATTGATGATTCCGGGCGGGTCAATTGGTACGGTCATTAGTTCCATAAGTGTATAACATTTTCTCGGAAGGTCGCGGTGATCTTCCTCTCCTGGATGGTGAGATCCGATAAGTGTCGGCTAGCGGAGTTTTCCCCAACTACGTATCTCCCACCAGCGGAGCACAGACCCAAACGACACCAACTCTCAAATCCCGACGTGTGGTTGTGCAATGCATGTAAGGGTGTGTGTGTAAGGAAGTGTGAGGAGAACACAAGGAGGATGAAGGAACGATCGCGCGCGTTAGGCTATTGTTCCGGCATTCGCCTGGTATTGATGGGAGGAAGCAAGGAAAACTACCGATCAGAGCAGCCGGCCGTCATAACTCTCCTCCAGAGAGCGACCAGTTCGAGCTAGCTATCTGAGCTAGTATCGAAAATGTTCCGACCGTCGGGATTCGAACCTAGGACCTCCTGGTCAGAGGCACTGCAGTGATATTAGTTGATGTCCCGAGACTGTTCTCTCGGTAACAAAGCAAGTAGTGAAAGAAGTATCAGTAGAAGCAGGGAACGTAGCAGGGAAGGGAGATGTGAGGCGGGAGAGGAAGCAGTGGAAAACGGATGATAAGTGAAAATTATAAGGAAACGGAGAGGAGCGTGAGACTGATGAGAGTGGCGAACTGGTGAAGGAGCGGCGAACTAGTAGAGAACTGAAAACGACAATAGCAGTAAGCGACCGAAGGCTGTGACAAGGAAAAGAGGGCGTGAGGCGACAGGGTAGGACAGAGCTAGCAGAACAAATCGTAAGCGGATTCATAGACCTGATGATGGAGACAGGGAGAATGGGAGTGTGATCAGTAGTGGGAGTGAGAATGGCTGAAGAAACGCGAGTACGAACGCGAGTAGAAACGCTAGTAAGATTGCAGTAGAAACGCGAGTAGGAAGGCGAGTAGGAACGCGATTAGGAAGGCGAGTAGGAACGTGAGTAGGAAAGCGTGTAGGAACACGTATAGGAACGGGAACAATGGCGCTGAAGCGGGAACGCGAGCGAGAGTTGGAAGGGAGCTGGATCAGGAGTGGGAGCCAGAGCCAGAGCGAGAAAGGGAGAGGGAAAGTATCCCTCTCGCATCTGCGGTGCGAGGCATATCGCGGGGCCGTGATGCCGGGCCGTGTTGCGTGGCGCGGCGCGGCGGCGGACAAGGCCGGGGCGGCGCGCTGGAGACACTCCGCGCATCGATTTGCGTCTCCCGGCGCCGCCGCCCTCCAGAGTTACGCCGCACCGCAGGGCGCTGCCTCGCCTCGCCTCGCCAAGCCCCCGCGCCGCGCCGCATCGCACCGCAACGCACCGCACCACTCCCGCCTCCCACTGCCCGCTCCCGTTCGCCTGCCCTGCCCTGCCCCGCTTCGCGACGCCACGACACCCCCTCGCTGTTCGACATGTCCAGTCACTGCTCAGCACAGCCCCGCCCGTGACAGCCCACCACTCCATACCCCACACCACGCCGCTCACGTCCCCTCCCGCCGCCCCTCATCCCGCCACGTTCTACAACGTCCCGCGCAGCCACAGGTTCCACAAGGCCAGGTCCCGCCACGCCATGTCACGATCCGCAACACCAAGCCCCACCATTCCACAACGCGTACCACAACATCACGGACCAACGCCGTTCCGCGACTCGATGCGACACAGTCCACAACGCCACGCCCGCCCCGCGGATCACGTTTCACAACGCAATTCCACGCCACGCCAGCGCCTCGACTCCTTGCCCCTCCACGCAACACCCTTAGCCAAACCCCCGTCCGGATCCACTCCACCGAGCCACGCTCCGCCACGCCGCGCCACGCCGCGCCACGCCGCGCTTGGCTCCCCGTTCGAGCTGCTCGGCGCAGCGCTGACGGGCGCCCGTTACCTGGAGAGCCCCACGCCGCGCAGCCCAAGAGCCCTCGGCCACCGGCAGACTTCGGCGGCGTCGGGGCCTGCGGAGGGGAGGGCGGGGCGAGGGCGGGGGCGGTGAAGCCCGGCTGCGGGGGACAGCGGCGAAGGCGACGCCAACAGTGACTACGGACGTGTTGCAGTGGCGTTTCAAGCAGCGCTCGCGGCTACCCGGTTGCTGCTAGACGCGAACTAGACAGGCGGGGGATACAACGAGCAGGGAAGTGAAGGCCGAAGTGAATTTATAAACGTAGGTGAAAAAATGAAGCGGAATAAGTAAAGATAAAAGGGGATGTAATGTGGGATTATAATGCTGATAGGCGAGAAACATGCGAATATCTGACTTCTTGATTGCCAGAGGGGAGGGGACGAGAAGAGCGATGGAACGATCCAGGGCAATGCGCAGATATAAACGGGCTAGTGTTACTTGTCAATTATTGTAACAATACCGACAGATATCAGCGATGCAATTGCGTGATGATCATTGTAATGAGAACGTGTACGTGCCAGAGGTGTGACGGTTGTAATGTAGCGTTCCGACGGTTGTTAGCGCAAGTGGCCTAGCCAGCATGTGAATGATATTGACGTTCAAGTTGGCGTTTGCGTAGTCGCAGACGTCTTTGCCATTGATATGGGTATTTGCGGTTAGGGTGACAAGCGCGGCGTGATGGGTGGGAAAGGGGGTAACGTTTGCTCTCCAACACGCGCCATTATCCACCTACGCTCCCTCAGCTACGCTTTCCCAGCCGCTCGTCTTCAGCCGCGCTCCTTCAGCCGCGCTCCTTCAGCCGCGCTCCTTCAGCCGCGCTCCTTCAGCCGCGCTCCTTCAGCCGCGCTCCTTCAGCCGCGCTCCTTCAGCCGCGCTCCTTCAGCCGCGCTCCTTCAGCCGGGCTCCTTCAGCCGCGCTCCTTCAGCCGCGCTCCTTCAGCCGCGCTCCTTCAGCCGCGCACCTTCAGCCGCGCACCTTCAGCCGCGCACCTTCAGCCGCGCTCCTTCAGCCGCGCTCCTTCAGCCGCGCTCCTTCAGCCGCGCTCCTTCAGCCGCGCTCCTTCAGCCGCGCTCCTTCAGCCGCGCTCCTTCACCCGCGCTCCTTCAGCCGCGCTCCTTCACCCGCGCTCCTTCAGCCGCGCTCCTTCAGCCGCGCACCTTCAGCCGCGCACCTTCAGCCGCGCTCCTTCAGCCGCGCTCCTTCAGCCGCGCTCCTTCAGCCGCGCTCCTTCAGCCGCGCTCCTTCAGCCGCGCTCCTTCAGCCGCGCTCCTTCAGCCGCGCTCCTTCAGCCGCGCTCCTTCAGCCGCGCTCCTTCAGCCGCGCTCCTTCAGCCGCGCTCCTTCAGCCGCGCTCCTGCAGCCGCGCTCCTTCAGCCGCGCTCCTTCAGCCGCGCTCCTT
>BLKR01013659.1:0-10052 GCA_011170035.1 Teleogryllus occipitalis
TACGCGCATTGTGGCCAGTGAGGGGCAAAGATGGCGGAGGCGACGCGTCGGCGAATCTGGTGACGGATTCGCAGCCGCAAGGTGGCAATCTGTTGCACTGTTGTCTTCGATGCTGCAACCCTCTCGGCTTGATTACGGGCTAAATGAATGGGTACTGTAAAGGGTCGACGAACATTGTGCGTAAAGAGAACAGAGGGAATGGTGGTATATGCAGGGACGGTGGAGTGGGGCTTTAAGGGAGCAAATCGGGAGGCAAACTGGAAGGCTTAGCGAAGGAGAGGCAAAGGACCAGATGAATGAGAATTTGGGAATGACCATGGGTATTACTACCACAGTGTGAAACAATTACAGTCGACTTCGATTATAATGAACTGAGATACAGTTAACTCTCGATTATAGTGAACTTAAGCCACTGGTCTCTTAAAGCACGTTACGAACTATGTAACCCAATCATTTTTATTTTCTGTTAGATTTTGTTTAGAAGCAGATATGTTTAAGAATCATTAAACATTACCTAAGACCATTTCCTTCAACATTCAAAAATAAATACACGAAGAGCGAAAAAAAGTTTTCTTACGACCTCCTGGCAAAAACTGTTCAAAATTTCTAATAGATTGACTACTGATAATAATAATAATAATAATAATAATAATAATAATAATAATAATAATAATAATAATAATAACAACAATAATAATAATAATAATAATAATAATAATAATAATAATAATAATAATAATAATAATAATAATATATTTATTATGATTTGTTAAAAAAGGTTTTGAATCATTGTGTTCAATCGACTAACAACTCGCTTCGCTGCTTCAACTAGAGCATTTTCCACCCGAATTCCCCTGCATCCCAACATTTAAAAACCATGTAATTCAGATGAATAACCCGAAACATCGCAAACACATTTGATCGTCTCCGATCGGACGGTCGTCCGGAGCCTCAAACGCGAAGCGGCCTCGCCCAATGACGGCCTACGGGCACCGTGTTGTTCAAAGGGGCGCCCTCAAACATTCCGGGTGGCGCTGGGAGGTGAACGAGGCAGAAAGCGGGCGGATTGGGCAAACAGGCCAGCCGATCATCCCGGGGCTATGTGGCGACCTGTGCTAGAGCAATGACCCTAGTGGAACGAGCCATTCTGAGCCATGGCAGTGTCCAGGCGAGAATGATGAAGAGACTGGCAGGGCCTGTGGAAGTGATAAATTTCTTTAATGTGTATGTAGTACAGCGTCTCATAAATTACTGATTTTTTTTGTATAATATATTTCTTTCTCAAACAGAGAAAAGTGCGCCTAATAATATGGCGTAGGACCAAAATTCCATAAAATCTCCGAGTTTTCAGCAATTGCAAAATATAAACATTTTTGTACACTCTCACATTTACATAAATAAAGTTAGACAATTATTCTTTAAATGCAAATGAAGCTTCGAAATGTATAAAAATACTACTGAATTTTGTATTATTTACTAATATGGGTGCTTTCAAAGTAATCTTTTATTCTCTATATTATCTCTCTATTCAAAGTAATTTCTTTCAAAGTAAGTTTATTATATATATATATATATATATATATATATATATATATATATATATATATATAAACAGGGGAAACAACTCAAATGGCACGGCTATGGCGTAATAAGTAAGAGCGTTGAACGAGAAAAGGTTTCGTGCTCGAGTTCAAATGCAAGGGCAAACATTGCGAGTTGAAGATCTTAGCACAAACAAATAACACTACAAAGTAAACAGGATAAAGGAGGGAGCACAATTAAACTCCACAAGATTGCAGCTAAAATTTAAACTATACTGCTGCACGGTTAACTGCTCAGGCTTTAGTCCTTAAGGAAGATATTCTCTGGTATAAAATGTATCTTCAGGAGCTATAGCACCACATTTCTTGAGATTTAAGAGATCTTCCTCGCCCTCCTTCTCATTCTTGAATTTTGTTCCTGCTAACTACCCTCATCACTTTTCCGCCAATTCTCCTCATCTCCCACTTTCCCCTTCTACCCTTCCATCTTATTCCCTCCTTTTCCAGCTCCAACCTCCTCTCCTTTCCATCCCCACCTTTCCTCTTCATATGCAACCTCCTCCCTTTCCCACATTCCTACCCCCTCCTCTTGCATCTCCCCCTTGTCTCTTTCACATCCCACCTCATCCTCGTTCATTCACTTCTCTTTCTCTCTTCACTTTCACCTTCCCTTCTTCCAATCTTCTCCCCTACTTTGTTCTCCCCATCTTCCCTTTCTCTCTTTGTCCTCGCACTCATTCCCCATACTACAACTCCTATCCTCTCCTTTCCTACCATCCACAATGTTCCCTACCGCCCTTCACTGTTCTTCCCGGTCCTGTCAGTCAGACACCGCGAGCCGCACCGCGGTAATCGAATATAGCTTCCGAAAATCCTCCCTGCACCATCGCCCTCCTCCTGGTCCCGTCCCTCCCGACCCGCCGCTCCCAATAATTGCGTTACGGGAGCGCACTGCCGCGGTTGTTTTCAATTAACATTAGTGGAAGAGTGCGCGGCCGCCGGTAATTATCTGCGGAAGCGACGGAACATGGCGCGAACGTCTGGGGCGCGATTTCGACCCCGCCAATGACGAAATGCAAGTCTTCGAGTATTAGAGATTTGTTACAATGCACCAATACCGGAAACGGAGGCGAAATACTCACCTTTTTCTCTCAATTGAAAAAAGTATGAACGCGAGTATTTTTTATTCAGTCCATCCGTCTTTGAAGTGCTTCATTAATCGCGGAGTGGAAGAGGTCTTTAACCTCAGTTTACAAAGGCGACCTGCACCAAGCATTATTACTAAGGCGTAGACTGACAGACTACTTTTGGTAAAAATAATTAAAAACTAATTTTTAGAATGAAACACTATATTAATGCATTGAGCATGTATTATATGGAGTTACAAAATACATTTTAAAGGTTTTTGTAGATACATGTATTGATTGATTGATTGTTTTTTTCGTGTTTCCGGGCGCGTCAACTGCTTCGGTCATTAGTACCATTAGTGTAGTGCATGTTTTTTCTCGGGAGATGGAGGTGATCTTCCCCTGCTGGATGGCGAGACCCGGCGCCGACCTACCGTCGGCAAGTGGGGTTTCCCCCTAACCAGGACTCTCCCACCAGCCGGGCACCGCCCCAGCCGGGACAAGCTCTAAGCTCCCGACCGGTCTCCCGTAATATGTGGTAGTGTAGTGCATGTTAGTGTAAGTGTGTGTGTGTAAGGGGAGAGGATAGGACAAGGAAGAGAAAGGACAAATCGCGCGCGGACCGTGGCCCGTTTTGTAGGATACTGCTCCGGCATTCACCTGGTGTTGATCGGAGAAACAACGAAAAACTACCGATCAGAGCAGCCGGCCGCTAGAATTCTCCTCCAGACAGCGACTGAATTCGACCTAGCTGAAGAGCTAGTGTCAAAAATTCACATCCAAAGTTGTATCCGTTTGTAATAAACGGCTACTTCACTTTTTTTTCAGGCACGTCATTCCAGCCTATAGAAAATATCCATTCCAACGGTAAGAAACAAAAAAGTTGTTTTCCGGTTGGACGATCTCCTTGAAGTTGCATTTACACAGATTTCCGAAGGCTTTAAAGTATGGAAGGGTTGTTTTCTTCCTTTGCTTGGTACGTGTATTACAGAATTGGCTGATAATTTTCGTGAGGATACGGATACTACAGATCTCATCATTAACGTAGGAAATGCTATCGAATTTTATGCTTCTGGAGATATTAAAGTTATTTCAAAACCATTGAATGTAGATTCTCTCTACACAGCCGCTATGAATTAATTGATTAACAAAAAACTGTTTGACACTAAACTTGCTAAATAAAATTGATTGAGAAATCACATAATTTTTATTAGTACGTCGTTTCTATTTTTTAACAATTGCAATAACTAGTTGCCAAGGAGAAATAGATTTTTTCAAAACTTGAAATTGTTATAAATAAGGTTCTTGTTTAGGTTTCTGATAAATTAGGTTCATTTCTGTTTAGTTTTGTCGAGCATGTAATTTTGAAATCAATTAATGCGTGTGATGTTATAAATAGATTTGCAAAATTGGATCATTTTGAGATACCCTAGGGTGATGATTTAAAAAGTAAACGGCGTCTAAATGATAGAGTAGGTTGAATAATTGATGTTTCCGGGCACAACTTCTACGGTCATTATTCCCTTTAGTGTGGTGAATGTTGTACCCCGGAAGGTGGTTGTGTTTCTCCATCATCGGATTGTGAGATTAGGCGCCGACCTACACTACGGTTTGCGGGTAGGGGGGATTTCCCCTCTAAGAACCTCCCCCAGCCGGGCACCGCCCTAGTGGGGGTAAGGTCTTCCTCTCGACATGTGTAGTAGTAAAGTGTGTAAGAGTAATATGCATGTACTTGAGGCAGGCATGATTATCCAGGTCGCGCGCAAGGTAACTAGCTTTTTAGAGTTTGCGGACATTGCACCCAGAGAAACTGTCGCGAGATTCAAATTTACAGGTTGGACAAATTGCTCTGGGGTGTAGGTACGTTACTTGATACCTGGCCCACAAGAGTCATTCGCAGAATTCAGTTGACAGTTATGGCATAGCCCCAAATGGAGAACAATTTTTATTTTCTCTACTAAAGCAAAGAAATGATCCTTTGTCACGAAATACATTAGTTATATTTTAAATTGTCAATTGAAAGTAAGCTTGAACATTTTGAATCAAATAGATCTTGAATTTGTAATAGATTTTACTTACGAGTAGGCTACATTACTGTATCAACTTTCTACGTTCAGGTCAAGTGGTTTAACAAGCAGAGTCTGAACTGTTAAACTAGTAGTGCCACAGAATGGCAAATACTTTCTCGAGTTAAAGTTTTCAAATTTGCTTGGTGTGGACTGGATATACGGTCTTGCCCCATTTTGTCAACTGTCATGTACCGCCACTCTAAGGACATTTTTTAAAACTTTTCTCAACTTCTCCATTTCCTAATAGTAGAACTGAAATAGTACTTTAATAATATTGAAGAAGGTTAAATCCTCGTTCTAAATAGCAATTTTCATTGAAAAAGTTAGACCCATTTTTATGAAAAAGGTGTTTTACTGAAAATGCGAAATTTGAGATTCGAAAGATGAAAAAAAAAAGAGTTTTCGAAAAACTTCATTTGAAGTCATTTGAAGCACTATAACACACAAATGCAATAATGTGTACAAATTGATGGAAATGTGCAGATTAATGGCATGGGAGGTATTTAAAAAAAAACTACTTTTGGGAAATTTTTGAAAAAACAAAAGCATACACCAATATTAACTTTACGTCATATTCATCAGTGCAATTAGTACTATCTGTTGGAAAAGTTTGAAGAAACAATTTGGAGCCATTTTTTGAGTAAATGGCATTTGAGCGTTTCTCTAAATGCGGAAACTTGTGCTCATTGTAACAGAAAACTGTTTTTTCGAGAAACATTATTTGACATTATTTAAAGCACATGTACTCATAAATTTAATAACGTAAAGAAGTCGTCTCTAATATAAATATTACCGACGTGAGAGAAGTCAAAAGAATTAAATTGTAATAATTTAAACAAATAAAAGAATAGAAAAATATGGCGTTCATGTCATCGTAGAGAGTTTTTTGGCAATAATTATATCAAAAAATTTCAAGAAAAACGTTTGAGTCGTTTTCGAGAAAATCTTGTTTTTGTTATTTTTAAAAATTGCAAATATTGCACGCAATATTACTCGAAAACTACTATTTTTTTAAAAAATATGCATTACCTTAATGAAAGAACTAATTATTAACAACAAATTTCATTTGAAGGAAAAATTTCTATCTTTAATTTTGTAGTTGTAGAAAGACGCCAAAAACTCTCAAACTTTTGCAATTATCGAAAATTCAGAGAGGACGGACGGACGTTGTAGTTTTAATTGACTTTTCAGTATCAAGGACACACAAAACAGGAATTCTGGCTACACCATGTGTTAAAGGCTTTTTTTCTTAATTTAGCAACTGGATTTATCCACGTTTTTGTTATCAGGGCTCGACAATGATTTTTTTCTGTCGAAAATCCACGGTTTTTTCGCGCAGCATTACGTAACTTTCTCTATACTACGTATATTACTCCGCATATACGTACGTATATGCGGAGTAATATACGTACGAAAGTACGAAAGTGCGGAGTAATATACGTATATGCGGAGTATTACTTGTACGAAAAAGTAAAAAGCTGAACGCTTCCAGGATAGTTTTGTTAATATTTTTAGATAATTGCTTAATACGAAGACAGGAGAATAATTCAATAAGATATAACACAAAAGGAAAGAAATCAAATAATTTACATACAAACATATTCCTGTCAGACTTTTAAAAAGAAAATAAATTGAATGAAAGTAATAAATAGTAAATAATATAAATGTAATTCAAATCTAGGTTGTTTGACAGAAAAGAATATGCAAATATATTTGATACGATAAAATACAGAAAATTACGAAACAGAGCAGCCCCACGCGCTAGAATTATTTTCCAGACAGCGTCTGAATTCGACCTATCTATTGTCGAAAATCCAGCCACTCGAACAGTTGGGACTCGAACTCTTAAGACTTCCCAATGGGAGTGGTAAGGCGTCAGCGGTAATGCTGTCTCTGAGCTAACTCAGCCGGCATGATGAGGAATTTGATAAAGTTTGAACCGTTCAACGGACGGAAAAACAAAACCCGTTTGAACATCTTCAGATGGGGTAGAAAAATTCACTTTCATTTATAAAAGATAAATGCTACAGAGAGAAGACTCATTTAAAGTTTCTGATTAAAGGAGGCTGCGAAATGGTATTCTGTCGGACATCCTGCAGCTTTTCACAACGTAATAGAATATGTTCTGTGAGTAACCTCTTTCTTGTAACCGATTGGAGGCGAGTCGCTGGGAAGAAGGTAACCTCCCGAAAAGTAAGTGTTGGATTCGTTGATTGATTAGTGTTTCCGGGGACGAAAATTGTTAGATCATTAGTCCCGCAAGTGAAGTGCATGTTTATATCGCGGATGGTGACAGAAATCGTTCCCCTTTGGATGGTGAGAACCAGACATCTCTGTTTTCCCAAACCAGGTATCTGGTGTCAGCGGGGCACCTCCCCGACCGGGCAAGCTCTAACCTCCCGAGAGGTCTCAGGATGTGCGGCGTTTAACTGCATGGAAGGATAGGACAAGAAAGAGGAAGGAAAGATTGCACGCGGCCCGTGGCCCGTTTTTAGGAAACTATTTCTACATTTGGCTGGTATTGACTTGAGAAATCACGGAAAACTACTGATCAGAGTAACATGTATATGACAGACAGCGGCTGAATTCGACCTACCTATCTAGCTAGTGTAAAAAACCTGTCACAGTCCGAATTCGAACCATAGAATCTCCCGATCAGAGGCACTGCAGTGACATCAATTGATGCCCTGAGCCACGTAAGTCGGTAACAATGCTCGAAATGGAGGCGTCTGGAAATTACTTCTTGGCTCGTCATGTTTGAACTTCAAAGACCTTCAAACGCCTGATCAGTGCTTTAAACGGCATCCGAGCGCGGCGTGCGAAGGATGATCTTTGAAAGGCGCTAACCGTCTGTCCAGTTAGCATAATAAATTTCAAACGATTCAAAATGATACAAAGCTTCTTTAGGACTCGCGAGTAGGGCTTCTGATTTTCATGACGATGCGAGTTTTGCAAATGAAATTGAGGAGGGTTTTTTTCAAAACTCGTTTTTGAATGCGTAAGATACTGTTTATAAAAACGAATGTTGAGAACACATTTATATCAATTTTTGCTAAAATCTTCTGATTTTCAATGCTTAAAGCTATAGTTTTCTATGGTATATGTCGAATTTTGATAAAACCCGATTTTAGGGATGATAAAATGGGTTAGAATGCCTAAACTAAGTATAATTCATTTTGGATCTCTGTAGCATTCATCGAGTATTGAAGAAAACGCTTCTCAATTTGAAAACGGCTGTTGCCGTGTAATTATCAAAGAACGTAAATATTGGCTAAACCAACACTTGGAGAACAATGAAACCCTGCCTCACAATATAATATTGACAACATAAGAATGCAAAAATTTCATTGCCGCATGATTGCGCATGCACGTAAAGAGTGTAATATTTATTTACAGGCCAGGGCAGGAAAATGAGTCCGAATCTCTATAAGAGTCAGTGCCACGCAGACAAAAGAGTCTCTTTTACGATGTTTCCCTGGGGTCAATACTTCCGCTTCCTAGTGTCCATCTCTCTGCCTCAGGCACAGTCGCATCAAACATTTGGTGACCACGAAGCGCGTCACTATTTTTCGCAGGTAGAAATACACATAAAATTTTGCAGAACTACATCTCACTATACTGTAATGTGAAAAATATGAGGTGATTAGTTGCAAACGTTCCATCGGAAGGTAATAGAGAACAAAAAAACACCATGAATCTTTTCGATTCCTTTCCTTGCTCGAAAGCTTCAACTGACCCAAATCTAAAACGAGGCCACTCCACAATGGAGAAGTTTTACCATGCTCCATAACCGCAGGTGGCGTTTCCGAAAAGGCCACCACAGTCTTAATATACAGCGCTTGCGTGATGGAAGACTTTATTTTCTTCGCGGTTCTGCTCTAGCTACTTGATGTATGAATTGTGCAATGTGTTAAAGAGTATCGTTTCCTCCTTCCATCGCCCTGGTCTTCAGCCCTACTCTCCCTTCACCTTAACGTTCAATAAAATATGTATCAGTAGCGTATGTAATGTAAGGTCTTAGGCATATTAAAACTGTAGAAGGGGACAGCTTGTTTGCTGATGTCATACATGCAGGAAAACACACTTACGAACACACACAGACACCACCCTCTTTATAAGATAGGAAATTAAGAACTTTTAATATTAGTAGTGCAATATTTAATTAATAAAGAATAGTCTAAAGGGAAGAAAAACAGGATTAAACAGTATTTTTTTCAATAAAGCATGTTGTTAGTCATTTTGTGTCTATTTCTAATCCTAAGTTTGTGCTCTTAGTTCTTAATAGTAACCTGCATCAGCAAAGTTGCTGATGTCGAATGTGTGAAAAATCGGGTCCTGAAGCAACAAAATTGGCTGATCTGAAACGGAACATAACACTGAAGCTGCCTTCTTCCTCGTTGCAAGACGGCAGCGGGGTCTTAAGCGGTGACGCACAGGCTATGAGAATAAAAATAAATGGGAATATGAATACTCGAATACGATAATATGAAAATACTCGTATAACCGTTACATCAGAAATAAATTACTAGTGAACATATCAAATATTTGCATTTTCTCCCTTTTTGATCAGAATCATAGTATTCACATTTTCGCAGTCTCCTTGTGCAACCATTGACATCTCACACGGCAAGAGCCTTTTTCAGTTTTCCGACAATACATGCCTGTATTCGAAATAAGGTTAGATAAAATAGATGATTATGATAACGATGAATTACTCATCCGCAATCAAAAGGTTTCTCCTACTGACCATTAAACATTCGTAGAGCTACGCAATTCTGATCCACTTAGGGAATGAGAAATGCGAGTAAATTAATCCTGTAGTTCACGCGCTTAAATCGAAAACCTCGCCAACCAACATTCATAACATGTCCAGCTCTATTACAAAATGCTTGCATTGAAACAGTCTTACGAGAGTAAAGTAAAAAATTACTACAGTACCGACCGGACGCGGTGGGTAGTATTTTGACTAGTTGTGATTGACCTCTCAGCTCACATTCAACTGTGCAGCTAGTTTGTACACCTCCGGACATGAATGAACGAACCATCGGTGTCCAGCAGGCAGCGGCACACGAGCAACTTTAATAGAACTGGGTCGCTCAATGAATGTCACATTTTGCTCATAGAAATCTGGCTCAAAGCGGTAATGCGTCGTAACTGCTTTGGGGGTGCGATTCGCGGTGCTGCCAACTTGAAAATGGGTCGGTCATTAGCGACGCCGAGTTCAACGTTATATTCAGCAGAAATTTACCCAGGATGAAATACGAATCAGAGAGGAACAGACAGAGAGAGAGAGAGAGAGAGAGAAAGCCAGAGAG
>BLKR01013660.1:0-10051 GCA_011170035.1 Teleogryllus occipitalis
TCAACGCCTGCGACCACGACGGCGACACCGCGCTCATGGAGGTACGTTGCGCCTCCTCTGCCATTAGAGTTTCTGAACACCCACACTTAAATTAAGCGGACCTGGCTATTGTCAAGTGAAGCCTAAAACACCAATCAACGCCTGCGACCACGACGGCGACACCACGCTCATGGAGGTACGTTGCGCCTCCTCTGCCATTAGAGTTTCTGAACACCTACACTTAAATTAAGCGGACCTGGCTGTTGTCAAGTGACGCCTGAAACACCAATCAACGCCTGTGACCACGACGGCGACACCGCGCTCATGGAGGTACGTTGCGCCTCCTCTGCCATTAGAGTTTCTGAACACCTACACTTAAATTAAGCGGACCTGGCTGTTGTCAAGTGACGCCTGAAACACCAATCAACGCCTGCGACCACGACGGCGACACCTGGCTCTCATGGATATACGTTGCGCCTCCTCTGCAGCACAGGTGGTAGAGTGACTTCTGAACACCTACACTTAAACTTAATTAGAGTTTCTGAACACCTACACTTAAATTAAGCGGACCTGGCTATTGTCAAGTGACGCCTGAAACACCAATCAACGCCTGCGACCACGACGGCGACACCGCTCTCATGGATATACGTTGCGCCTCCTCTGCCATTAGAGTTTCTGAACACCTACACTTAAATTAAGCGGACCTGGCTATTGTCAAGTGACGCCTGAAACACCAATCAACGCCTGCGACCACGACGGCGACACCGCGCTCATGGAGGTACGTAGCGCCTCCTCTGCCATTAGTTTCTGAACACCACCAGTTAAACTAAGCGGATCTGGCTGTTGTCACGTGACGCCTGAAACACCAATCACGGTCTCTGTAGCAAACATAAGGGTTAATAGGGCTCAATTCGGTAAACGAGGCTTCAGAACGTGTACCGAATCTTTTACTGGTGCTACTTGTTTTGGGTTCTTAGTACACTATAAATGCGAACAAAAGCCGACAACGGTTTTCTGCGAAACACGACTTATGCCATTGAATGAAGTGTTTGTGTCGTCCCTACGATAGAAGCTAGTAAGGATGAATATTGAAATTCGTGTGGTTTCTCTGTTACTGCAGCGCCTCTGATCTGGAGGTCCTAGGTTCTAGTCCTGACGGCGGCAGAATTTTTGGCACCAGCTTTTCAGCTAGGTTGAATTATGTCGCTGTATGGAGAATAATTATAGCGGCCGGCTACTCTGATCGGTAGTTTTCCGTCTTTTTTCGATCAACGCCAGGCGAATGCCGGAGCAGTACCTTATGAAACGGGCCACGGACCGCGCGCGATCCTTCCTTACTCTTCCTTATCCTATCCTCTCCTCTTACACACACGCTTACACTAACATGCACTACACTACCACATATTCCGGGAGACCGGTCGTGAGCTTAGAACTTGACCCGGCTGGGGCGGTGCCCCGCTGGTGGGAGAAACCTGGTTATGGAGAAACTTCACTATCCGACGGTAGGTCGGCGCCGGATGTCGCCATCCAGCGGGGGAAAATCACCGCCATCTCTCGAGCACTACACTTACGGGAATAATATCCAAAGCAGTTGACGCGCCCTGTAACATGAAAAAATTAATCAATTGCTGTTTCGCACATGGAGAAACCCTTTACAATGAAAAAATTCAACTATCGAAACTTACAAATTTTATAATTCCAGGTTGTTTTGGTTATAAAATTTCGTGCAGAATTGCATTTCCCACATTTTTTTTGTTATTTAAGGTCGCATCAACATCTTGGGTCATTAGCGATCACTATTGCTGTTAACGGTATGGTAACTATGTGGATGAAACGATATGGTGATTGATGATAAGGGGTGAAAGGACGAACACAAATACAACTATGCCCGAGGCGGGACTCGTACCCGCAACCCTTCGGTCCGAGACCACTACGACACTACTGCCTTAGCGATCTCGCCCACCGAGCCGGCTCATTTCCCACATAGTTCATATCAAAATTCTCAAGTACATATGTTCAATTAATTCTTCCAACGCAGAGATCAAGACATTTAGAGAATAAAAACAAGTGAACCCTTGGCCACCTTGGCAATCGGTTTTCGGTGTTGTTTTTCTGGAAACAAATGGTTACGATGAAAAAAATCGGAGTTCTAAATGGAAACCACAGTACTCAAAATGGAAAAATCTATAAACGAAATCTGAAAGGCGACAAACTTACGTGTACCTTGATAGTGTTTCTATCTGATGTATTTATCTTATAAGCTTAAGATCGTTGTGCAGAAACTCT
This sequence comes from Teleogryllus occipitalis, assembly GCA_011170035.1. Lineage (NCBI taxonomy): Eukaryota > Metazoa > Arthropoda > Insecta > Orthoptera > Gryllidae > Teleogryllus > Teleogryllus occipitalis. Next base: position 2,266 of record BLKR01013660.1, read on the forward strand.
TTTTGAGCTTCACACAAGATTCGACGTTACGTTATTTTTATCCGTTAACGTTAGCCGTTTTGGTTAAGTGCAAACACTGTCTAATATCTCATTATAGGCTGGACGGCTTAGGCGACTCAGAGCGTCAATTGATGTCACTGCGGTGCCTCTGACTAGCACATGCTAGGATTGGGGTTCCGAAGGTGGACGGACTGTCGACATTAGCTAGACAGGTCGAATTCAGCCGCTGTGTGAAGGAGAATTCTCGTGGGCGGCTGCTCTGATTGGTAGTTTTCCATGGTTTCTCCGATCATTGCCAGGTGAATTCTGGAGCAGTATCCTAACACACCATCCACGGACTACGCGCAATATTTCCTTCCCATCCCTTACACTACCATCCTTACCTTTCCACTTACACTACCAGACATGTCGGAAGACCAGTCGGGAAGTTGTAGCTGGTCTCGACTAGGGCGTCTCTGTAGGAAGATGCCTGGTTTTGGAAAACGCCGGAAGTCGGCATGTGGATTGGCGTCCGATCTCCCCATCTAGCGGGCGAAGCTCATCGCCCCTTTCCGCTATAAAATAAGAATTACACTTACAAGACCAACGGCCGTAGCCATTGACGCTCCTGGAAATACTTATCCATCAATTGTCTTTAGGATTTCCAGGAAATTCAAATGTTTTCTGTTAAAATGAACACAAACATCTGCACTTTAAGAAGCACAAACGACATTTTCTCAAAAAATTGCTCCAAATGTTTCAACGAAAATTTGCATATAGTACCATCTTTTACTCTTCTACAATATTCTTAAATACACATCTGAGTTCTCCCCTTAGGAGACCTAAATTGAGCAATAGTTTAAAAAAATATCCTTTCCGCTGCAATAATTGCATTCGGAAAGAAGGTGGGGCAAACCTGAAAGCGAGCCTAATGAGATTAAAAAACTAACTAGTATGAAAAAGTCTGTGCCATTCTGTAGCCCCACCAGTTTCGTATAACATTGAATAACAAATAAACTACTACAAAAAATGTGTGTGTGTGTGTGTGTGTGTGTGTGTGTGTGTGTGTGTGTGTGTGTGTGTGTGTGTGTGTGTGTAGGCGTCGGCCGCCGCGTCCGTGGAGGTGGTGGAAGTGCTGCTGGACAAGGGCGCCGACATCAACCAGGAGAACCGGGTGGGGCGGCGGGCCCTGCACGCGGCCTCTGCCATCGGCGCCGTCGACGTGGCCGAGATACTGCTGGACAAGGGGGCAGAGGTAGGACGCCGACTCTTTCAGGGACGTCTTGACGACACGTTCCTTTCATCCCTGATCGCGGGTCGCCCTACCTAGATGCAGGAGGGATTTTCCTATATGCGCGCGCGGGCTGCCGTCGTAAGACGCGTTCCTTCTATCTCTAATCGCGTGTCTCTGAAACCTATATGCCGAGAGACAATCCACCTGTAGGGCTGGATGCCGACTGGAGTTATGTTTGTTTCACCTGCATTTGCGGCTCTCCATTTCGAGACGTCAAGGAATTTTCCTTGTGCGTGAGGGTACCGTCTTGAGACACGTTCTTTTAATTGTGGGAATTCTGATGCGGTGTTGTGTTGACATTATATGAAGAAATAAAGGAAATCATCTCCTTTAACTTAGTATATTTATTAAGATAGCCAGCTTTCGACGGCTTTGCCGTCATCATCAGTTTCGCTGTTTTCGGGAAAAGTCGAAAGACTGTGCCTGCCACTACAATGATGACCGCAAAGCCGTCGAAAACCGGCTATCTCCACAAATATACTAAGTTGACGGAGATGACCTCCTTTATTTCTTCACGTCCTTTTAACCCTTAGCTTCGCAAATTATTTTTTAAATGTCTATAATTTTTCCCTAAAACATATAATTTGAAACTTACCTAGAATTAGAAAAATGTCATTTTAATTGTATGTTTACTTGTTTTAATGCAATGAACTGCCCCCCAAATGGGTTGGTGGACATTGGAAGGTAGGCAACAAATAACATGCATGTGCTCTAAAAATGGGACTGTAGTCACTGTAGAGTAAGCGAAGTGGACCATATTTTTAAGCAAAACATACGATGATCAAAGCAAATGAATATATTGGTTCCATATTTTAAGAACAATTTTTTACTTTACGTATTTTAATATTAAGTAAGAATATTGTTCAAAATACAGAAAAATAGTATAAATGTGGAACCAGAAAGCAAAACTTCTACAAATCGTGCAAAACCTCATGAGCTCAACTTTAATCTCTTTTCAGTAATAATGGGAAGTAAATTATTATTGCTCTCCGGGACTGCCGCAGCAAAAATAATACTGATGAAATCCACGCAAAATGTTTTCCTAAAAAGTATCACGTACACTGTTCAAGAACAACAAATAATATACTTTTGTATAGCTGCAATGAATTAAATATTTTACCAAACAAAGTTCATGAAAACTGCAATAATACAATATATATATTATATACAAGTATTTATTTTAACAGTTCTTCACATACCCAGAGTATAGAAAAGTTGCTATCCCGCAAGTCGTGAATGGCAAATATTTAATGATGGTCTGTCCTCCTTGCCTTGATGTCGGACGACGTCTGCTGTATTGTGACCATTGAAGCACTAATTACACGGATTCAGTTGATATGCGCAGGGTGAGGATTGTAAGAAAACAAAATCAAATATTTTCATTTTGAGTGAAAATCATAACTTACATTGTTTATGGAATTTTCTGGAGTTCTTGGGTTCCTGAACAAAACCATAGACGCCCCTTTCATGAAAATGGGGCATCGTCAAAAGCATCGATGAGTCTAAACACCGATCAAAAATTAATCATCAGTGTTAATAAAACATCCTCCCAACATCATTCATGTCTTTAAAATCATTAGTAACCATTAAGGTTCACGCAGGGGATTTAATTTCACAGTTGCGCATTTATTCTTTTTAATAAAGATTTAACTGATACAATAAATTTAAAAATGATAAGATAGTTCACAAAATTGTTATTATGTAATTGAATAATTCAAAAGTACTTCGTACTTTATTTATCCACGAAAATTCCTTTTCAATTATTAATTATTCTCAGTCTCTTTGGTCTAAAGAATGTCGAATTTATGGAGACCTCAAAATTATTACACATTTTTGTTATAATGGTAATTTTCCATTCAAATATAAAATTCTTTGATGGTTTTGTAAAATCATCGATGTTTTAAAAACATCTACATGGATGTCGCATGCCTACTCCTGCTTGATCGGAGGCTGAGCAGATTTCTTTCAAAATCTGCGTGCATTGGAAATAGGAACTACAGATATTTCGGTTTCCTAACGTTATCCGCGGTTTTACCAGGCGCCCTCACTGCTGACCGCAATGAAAGTCGTTTCGCGTCGCAAGCTGTGCGGTTGGCACCCGTGCGTGCGCAGGTGAACGCGCAGATGCAGGACGGGCGCACGGCGCTCCACTGCGCCACCGGCTGCGGCGACCCCGACATGATCAGGCTGCTGCTGGATCGCGGCGCCGACTACACCATCCTCACCCAGCAGCAGCGCACGCCGCTGCACAGCGCCTGCGACCAGGCACGGCCCATGCGCTCCCCATCGCTTGTTTCATTTCATATCATTTGTTTCTTTCATTCGTTTCATTATTTATTTCATTCATTTCAATCGTTTCATTTGTTTCTTTTATTCGTTTCATTATTTATTTCATTAATTTCATTCATTTCATTTGTTCCTTTCATTCGTTTTATTATTTATTTCATTCATTTCAATCGTTTCATTTTGTTTCTTTTACTCGTTTCATTATTTATTTCATTAATTTCATTCGTTTCATTTGTTTCTTTCATTCGTTTTATTATTTATGTCATTCGTTTCATTCCTTTCATTACCATATTCTTTTCATTACTTCAATTTGAGTCATTCATTTCATTTGTTTCAATACTACATTCATTGCATTTGATCACTCGTTTCATTAGTTTTCTAAAAAACCGCTCCAACGTTTTCCTTCATTTTTTTCTACGGATTAATAAAGGACACTTAAAAGTATGGTGGTCATCTTCGTGGATCTCTCTGAATTTTCAAAAATTGCGTGTTGGAAATATCGGGTTGAGACAATTAGATTTTTCAGCGTCGGCCCGAGTTGGTACATTATCGGCTGGATTACTGTAAAAGTAAGGCGCACGGGGAGATAACTCGGTGGACCTGAGTTCGTGTCTCTATGCGGAAAAAAGTTGCTTGTTGACAAAACTTTTGCAGGTTTACGTAGTAGTGTAATATTGAGCAGTTGTAAATAATGCGAGAGAGTATTATGGGCTGTTGAAGCACCACTAGTTTAATTTTCCGGTTTTAATTTTCTGGTTTCCATTAATTTAATTTACTTTGTTTGGTAATGTGTAGCGAGAGCATTCGACTTTAAAAGTCAAGACGGTTCGATAGCCGGCAACCAAGTTTTAATGCTTGGAATGTTGTCATCAGTGCTCGCTGCGAGGTTTTGCCTTCAACTGTTTGTTGCTCAAGGGAGTGGGAAGCAAGGTCATCGTTCAAGAAAAGTGGCTTGAATAGTACATGAAAGACAAGGGGCAAACAACCATGCTCAAGGCGGGACTCGAACCTGTAACTCTTCAGACCGAAGCGTTGGGTCGGCACGCTCTCTAGCCACCTCTGCCATCCAGGTCGGCTGCTAAACCTCAACAGATAAAGAAATAAAATAGATTCGAAAACGTAGATAACTAAGTAAAAACGCACGTGTGTCTGTATGGCGACAGTTAGTTTTTACGTAGTAATGAATGATACTATCACTTTGAGCAATTAAATTCGTATTCAAATTTGGCTGAAATAGTTCAGAATAGATATTCTGTTATATACGGTAAACTTTTGTACTTCCCATACGAACGAAAGCGTGGGTATTAAGGATATTCTGGTTTTGAAAATTCCTACTTTGAAAAATAACATTTATTAAAACAATTAAATAACTAAATAAATAAATACGTGAACATGCAAATACATAAATAAATTGGCACAGGGCGACCGGCAGATCGTGACGGAGCTGATCGGCGCCGGCTGTGACTTGACGGCGAAGGACGACGATGGGCGCACGCCGCTCCACCTGGCGGCCGTCAAGGTAACCACCACGCCAACCCTCTACCGCAGGGGAGTCAAGGTCACGGAAAGTGACTATTGAACTAAGGAACTTTTCTGCAGTTTTTGGGCACTGCGCCCAAATCAACTGTAGTGTGGTTTACAAGTAGGGGTTGTTTTACAAGTAGACCTGGATTGGCGCCACCTCCTAAGGGAGGTGGTATTCATCAATCGCTATGTCGATGTACAATAAACCGCGTATGTACTATAACATAACCTCTTTAGTTATAACACAGCTTTCAGTTATTTTTAATATTGGACGCATTTTGGAACTCTGTTGGACAATTTCTTATTCGTGGAATAGTCCTATTAAATACAGCTCAAGCTTTGCAAATTGTCAAATAAACTCTCTCCTTGCTTTGCATGTTGGGGATTTATCGATAATTTTCAAAGTACTCGTGGCATTACCTATGATAAATCACGATACCTGTTCACACTAAGCACCGTGTCTACTCATTGCTCAGCACCAAATGAGAAAATTAGTATAGCACCGCCTCACGTCTGGCAATGGATGAAATATATATGTATGAATGGATGAAATATATATGTATACTAGCTGAAGTACCCGGCGTTGCTCGGACATTCATTAAAGTAAATTATTAGACAGGGAGAGGAATTCTATCTTTTCATACCAGTGGTGGGGCCTACCTGTATCTCTTCCATTGTATCCCTTCTCCACCCTGCTCCTTCCTGCCATGCTCTGCCCGGCCACACCCCGATAGCCCTATCTTCTCTTGACCCCCATTTGGAAATGTCCGGTCTACCTCGCACACTTTTCCACAAAAAATCATATTTTTCTTATTTGGAGTTCCAGCTCCTAAACAGTCTTCTCTTTATAACTAAAAACAATAAACAAATGTAAACTACAAAATAAAATACTTATAGACTCACGTATATTACTTTTGTGGAGTTTTATGTATTATTTCAATAATGTCACATTGTAAAACTTACTCTTTTCTATATTTGTTCTTCTATTGTATTCATAAAGAAAGATTTGAAATTTATCCGTCAACTCGTGACCTTGAAGGGACTTACTGTTTTAAGCGGAGTTTTACATGCGAGAGTTCTCGGACGGAGGCGCTAGTAGGCAGATGTGGAATATAGATGCAGATGTCAAAACGTACTTGACGAATCATAACAATAAAAGTAAATGAAAATATCTATGCTGAAACGTAATTGCAAGTATTTATAATTATTTTGAAGATGACAGAAATAAAAACGTGTTTAAACTACATGTAGAATGAAAGTTATTTGTTTACGAAAATCAATTCATAATATTATTGAAATTTGAGAACAATACTGATCGACCAACATTTACATTATAAATTGACAATGTACTGAGCCAGAAACACAAAACAATTTTATCTTCATTATTTGATCTGAAGTGCAATAAATTATGGATCCTGAAAAGTGAATAATAGAAACCAAGGACTCGCAGAGTTTTTATTTGTTTGACAAATATTTTTATAAATTGAACCAGTAATCTCCTGCACCTATTGAAGAAAAACGTTTAACTGAGTGGACCCAATTCCTGCAAACATTTTCCACTTTACCAATTTGAATATGAGAACTATGTAAATAGTCAAATTGAGAGTCCTAATGAAAAGCTGCCCTTCCACTTAGAGAATTATTCACATTTGCTTCCAACCTTGCAGTATTAGTTTCAATGCTGCGAGTGAGTACATCAGGAAGTGGCTCTTGCCTCTGAGTAGATGATTCGAATTTTTTTATAGACTGCTCATCTCTTTGCACTCGTCTCTTTTGACAACTGTTGTACACGTTTCAAACACGTAATTGTTTCCAACAATTCATTGTTCACAAATTTCTGTAAAAGAAGAGGTTTTTTAGTAAATATACGATATCTATATATTAAACATTGTACATTTTTGTATATTCTGTACTTTATATTATTGTAGTACATTAATAACTCTCTTAACTGCCTCAATTTTCAACTCCTCTTAACAACCTCAATTTTTAAACACTTTCAAACTCACAATGAATTCCTTCCGCTTTGGAACACGGACTCAGGACATGCATGCATTTTACATTAATTACCACTTTAGTTACGGCTTTCTTTCAAATGTTGCACAAAAGTTTAGAAGTAACAAATCACCAACGTTGACACAGGGAAAATACATAGCCTTATTCATACATCAATGAATTTCGTAATAATTCTGGCCATTGAAGAAATTAGTAGAAGATCTCAGACGTCAAGTCGTCTGGTGGCGCACAGCTAACTATTGACATTCATGCACGCTTGAATCTATTTGTAGTTCAGGTCCGGAGGCTTTCGTTTGAGAGAACTCACTCTGACGTAGTAGATATTCATCAAGCTGACCTCCCTCCTTCTCTCCATATATCCCTCTCCTATACCTCCCTCCTTCTATCCATCTCTCCCTCCCTCTCTCGCTCACTCCCCCTCTCCCTCTCTCCCTCACTCCCTCTATCCCTCACTCCCTCTCTTCCTCACTCCCTCTCTCCTTCACTCCCTCTCTCCCTCTCCCCCTCTCTCCAACACTCCCGGTCTCCATCACTCACTCTCTTCCTCACTTCCTCTCTCCCTCACTCCCTCTCTCCCTCTCTCCATCACTCCCTCTATCCCTCACTCCGTCTCTCCCTCTCTCCCTCACTCCCTCACTCCCTCTCTCCCTCACTCCGTCTCTCCTTAACTCCCTCTCTCCCTCTCTCCCT
>BLKR01013661.1:0-10037 GCA_011170035.1 Teleogryllus occipitalis
TTCTAATAATTTTTGCGTTTTTGCTTTTATGATTATGTTTGTGTCATCTGCAAACAAAATTGTTTTGTTATTTTTTAAAGCCAAAGGCATGTCATTTATGTATATAAGGAATAATATTGGCCCTAGGATGGATCCTTGCGGGACTCCACAATTTATCATCTGAGGGTTGGAGTAGTACGAGGAGATTTTGTTATCTTTAGTGTGCTGGAGGGTAACTACTTGGCTACGGTTTGATAAATATGATTTAATCCACTGGCCTGCAATGCCTCGGATCCCTAGCATATCTAGTTTTGTTAGAAGTATATGTGATGATCAATGATGTCAAAAGCTTTTGACAAATCTAAGAAAAGGCCAATGGGAATTTCCTTCTGATTTAGTGCAATAAGTATGTCATTTAAAAAGGAGAAAATGGCTGTCTCTGTTGATCTATTACACCTGAAACCATGCTGTGCATTTGTAAGGATATTATTTGCATTGAGAAAGTGTTTGAGTCTATCATTGAAAAGCTTTTCCAGAATTTTTGAAAATCCTGATAGCAGGGAGATAGGTCTGTAGTTCATTGGATCATAACTATTGCCCTTTTTAAACAACGGTTTAATTTTTGCCATTTTGAATACATTTGGGAATATGCCTGTTTTTAGAGAGCAATTGCAAATATGAGACAGCGGTTGCACTATATATGGAGCACTGTGTTTGATAAGAAAATCTGGAATGTTGTCCAGGCCTGCTGAGAATTTATTCTCCATTTGTCCAATGATTTTAAAAATTTCAGAGGGGGTGGTTTCATATAAATATATGGAATTTGCAATTTGTGAAACAGTGTTTGTCTGGTGTGTTTGACTGTTTAGGGAATGTTGAGATATTAACTTTTTACCAATTTGTGAAAAGTGTTCATTGAATACGTCAGCAATTTCTTGTGGGTCTTGTAGAGTTTGGTTTTTGAAGTGGAGCTCTATATTTTTTCTGTTATTGTTAGTTGGTGCTGTTGTCTTTTTAATAATGTCCCACATAGCTTTTGTTTTGTTACGTGCATTTGCAATGTACTTGTCATTTGTCATAATTTTCGCTTGTTTGATTACTTTTTTAGGATTGAATTGTATGTTTTGTAGTATGAAATGAAGCTGGGGTTACATTTGTTCAGTGCTAGTATTTTATACATGTTGCGTTTTCTTTCACAAGACACTTTGATGCCTTTAGTAATCCACGTTTTGTTTTTATTGTTTTGAATCTTTCTGAGTTTTTGAGGAAACGTGTCATTAAAATGTCTTAAGTATATATTTATGAATGAGTTAAACTTATCGTTTGTGTCAGTTGCCTTAAATACTTCATTCCAATTTTGTAATCTGAGTAAGTTTTGGAATTTTATTATGTTTCCTTGGGAATAGTTTCGAGTTTCTTGGTAAGTTGTCTGTTCTGTGATTTTTGTTTCTATTTGAAGTGTTAGAATCTGGGCAGTGTGGTCACTGAAGCCGGTAATAAATGTAGCAACAGAAAAACTATTATTATTTGCATCTATTATTATTTGATCTATTGCAGTGCTACTATTTTTGGATATTCTGGTTGGTGTATTTATGGTTGTTTGTAGATTGTATGATTTTAGTAAGTCTTTAAATAGATTTTTGTTACTAGATTGAGTGAGGCAATTTATGTTGAAGTCACCGCAAAGAATAATTTTATACTGTCTGCATGTTTTAAGTTTTGTTAGAATAATTTCGAGGTTTTTTAAGAAGATTTTCAGATTTCCAGTTGGGCTGCGATACGAGCATAGGACCCATGTTTTTATTCCAGTTAGGTCTGTGATAGATATTTCAAAGTCTTTTTCTTTTATGAGGTGAGTGTGATTGGTGTAGGGTGCAAAACTAATTTTATCTTTAATAAAAATGCATGTCCCACCATATGCATGATGTGCGTTGTTAATATTTCGACATGAGCTGCTAGCTAAAGAGAAGCCTGGTATATGTGTGTTGTCTAATTGTTCCTTGGTCAGCCAGTGTTCTGTAAAGCATAGTATTGAAATGTGGTTGAGCTTCTCCTCTAGTAATACTTCTATGTCAGTGAGTTTGTTTTTCAGTGACTGTACGTTTTGATGAAGAATGTGAAGATAGTTTTTATTTTTGTGTATTTTTTGCTTTCCTGCTGATGTTTGCTGCTACAGGTTATAAACAGGAGTGGGTTTACGGTTGCAGCGGAAGTTGTACTTACGGATGGGATGGGGAGTATGATGTGTAGGAGTTGGCGAAGGAGTGGGTAAGCGAGGTATGGAGATCAGAGGAGGTACTGGAGAGGCTAAGAGAGGTGTGGAGGCTGGTGAAGGAGCTGGAAAGGGTAAGCGTGATGTGGAGGCAGGTGAGGGATGTGGAGTGGGCAGGAGAGGTGTGGAGGTAGGAGAAGGGACTGGTGAGGGTAAGAGAGGACTGGAGGCTGGCGAGAGAAGTGGAGTGGGCATGTGGGGTGTGGATGGAGAGGTGGAAGGATGGGTGGGAGATGGATGTGGGATGACAGGGGCAGGGGCTCCCAGTAAGTGTGAAATGAGCATGGCTCCTAGTTTGTGTTTACCTATCTGGTTCATGTGGAGACCATGCCGAGTAAAATGTTTTCTTGAGAGGTTGTCAAGATCAATAAGTGTAATTGGTGTTCCTCTCAAATGCTGTTTTATGTGATGGTTTGTGATATTAATTTTGTTGTTAATAGGAATGTTGTTGTGCCAGGGGGGCAGAGTGGTCATGATTACTTTAGTGTGTTTTGCAGTCTCTTGTATTTTTGTCAAATGTTTCTCTGTATCAAAGTGACTGCCAGAGTTTATGTCATTCTGCCCACCTACAATTATTACTGTGTCCTGTTGTGTGAAAGATTTGACATGAGTGTTTAAGTCCTCAATTACATGCGCCATCGTGGCACTAGGCTTGAAAATACCCGTAACTGAGAACTTTGACGGGAGTTTCTCTCTCACAATGGAGGAAAGGTTCCTACCATGGCTGTCGGCTAAGATTAAAATTTTACGTGAGTGAGAGAGAGTGTCGTTTGTTGTTTTAGTCTTGCCCTGGCAGACTATTGGTAAATGCGTGCCTATTTTTTACTGGTTGTTGTGGTTTGGTGGGAAGAGGTGGGAAGGAGACAAGGTCAGACAGGATTGAGAACCTGTTGAATGTGGGGGTGCAGTGTGGTGCCTGAGATGTTGGTGGGTGGCTAGGAATGCGTGGGTGTCTGTTCTTTCTAGTTACATGAGTCCAGCCACCAGAGTTTTGAACGACCTGTTCCAGTCTATTGATCTCATTTTTAATGCAATTTATGTGTTCATAGGCTTTCTTCAGGTCGGCGTTGAGTTTAGCAAGTGCAAAGTGTACCTGTTCCATGTTCATGATGTTTCGTGTAATACAAGTTTTAAATTTGTCTTGATTTAACGAGTTTTTTTTTTTGTTTGTTTGTTTTTTTAAATATTTCTAAGGTTGTAAGTTTAAATTTTTAGGGAGTGTAGTTTATAAAGTTTTAGTTTTGAAACACAATGTGATTTCGTGTACCGTACAATATTCACAAGTTACACACTTCACTAAAAAAATTAAGCATGCGCGGTTAACTTACCACACCTTGTACCAACTAGTTACTATAAATGAACTTGAGGTCTGTAATAAAGTGTTAATAATTAAATACTTATATACTAAAGACTACACTTCACACACTTGTACTTAGCCAATATAGTAATAACGCACGCACGCAAGCAAGATTTAGGTTAAGGCGCCCACGTGTGGCGGCTGTGCACTCGGAATACACAAACAATGTAATAATTACTGAAATACTCAGAGTTAAACACTACTTTTATTTTCACTGGTTAATTATGTACTAATAAGCTTCTGAATTGGTTTCAACACAAAGAAATAATGAAACGAGTTTGAAAAAATACTTAAAATATACGGAGCGAAATTTACGTGTACGATCACACCGCCGCCATCTTGGGAATCTTGACCCTGAGTTTGTACACACACACTCTCTAGTTGGATCAAAAATAATGATGGATTGTACTATTGAGAGCACATGCTTAGCATAACCAATTCCTCTAAAAATTACCTTAATGTCACAATGATTTCTTGTAACACCTTCAAGGAATGTAATGATTGATTTCCGAGTGATCCTGTCTTAGGTGAGAAGAATGGCCTGGTGGATTGAGAACAATTGTTTTTTTTAATTTTTTAAAAATTTATTAAGAAAACGTATTTAATAGGTTGCCATTTCAGCCAGACATGCTGGACCTCTCCAGAGCTTCATTTCAAGAACTATTCAAAGTGAATATAACCTCTAACCTTAATCGTGTATGTATTTATCGCCTTGCTGTTTCTTAGGTCACCATACGATAATTTAAGATACAAGTATCGTTTTTATGTTATATATTGTCAGTTGAAATTCACACTTCTTCCACAATGTTATAGTTTCTGCTTTTAAGGTAATGTATGTTCCCAATAACCAGAAATATCGTTTTCACAATTTACATTAGAGGTCGGAAACTATTTCCCTCTAAATGGATGCCGGGAATACTCGATATTGAGTGCAAATCCACTCACTGAGAGTGATCGTCTAAGTCACTCCAATCGAAGGAACGGTCAGTCTAGCGTAAAGTGAATTATTTCACTTTAAAAACCGAGTTTAAAACTTTAACTTTAAAAACTTTAACTGAGTTTTTAACTTTAAAAACCACTCGTTTCCTGAGGTTCAATTCTAGCTCGAAGGGTAAGTGAAAATTCACTGGAATCGAGTTGAATTTCACTCCAGCAAGTTAAGAGAGTAATATTGAATCTTTTTTGTTTGATGATGACAATAATAAATTATTTTTCATTACCGACGTTTAATTGATTAAGACGGTTCAATCAAAGTTAGATAATATATTTTAAAAAATCATGATTTCTTTCTGCTTCAATTTTCGTCAAGAGTACATTATATATTTGTAATGTCAAATCAACGAACACTATTCAGAATCATAATCTCAATGTCCTATGTTTTGCTATCCTTTAGAGATTATAATATTGCTGTTAAAAAATCAATCATTAAATTTTTAATTTTTGTTACTTAATATTACATAAAACGTTTTAAAAAGGGGTCACTGCTTTAAAATATTGTTTATGAGTTATATTGGGTATAAAGTAAAAAAACATGTCGAAAAATAACTATGCACAAAAGAACACCAACAGTGAAGTATGGCCTTTGTAGCTAGAAATACGGTAGATTACCCGTTTAAATGAGCGGGAAAATCATTTCATCTGTTGTGAATAGTGACAATATTCTCAAGAAGAACATTCTGTATTTCATTACTTAAATATTACTACACATAATAGCTGTCACAACTTTTCTTCGATTGAAGTTTAAGCGTATTAGTAGAATCGCACTTGCACTGCACATTGTTATAAGCATTATTTACGTCATAAATTTTATTTATTGTAATCCTTGCTGTAAACTATCTCAAAACATCGAACATTTCTATCTTAGGAAATAAAGAACTATTATGTATTACGTGCCCATAGCGTAACTTTCGGTAGGAAGATTGTACCAATATGGCGGCACGTGCAATTGTGGTGGCATCACCGGCATATGCAGAAAGAGATATGTAGGGAGGACTTTATGTATAGGGTTTGTTCTTTGGGTTTGCCCAAGTTTGCCCAGCCTTTAAAAAGTGTTGACCACAACGCTGGGATATCGCGAAACAAGATGTTGGACTTAAGTTAATAGCATCTTCACAAACGAAATTCAATAGTTTGAATATACTATCATTATGCCCAGCCTTAAAGAGGTTTGCTCCAGTTATTCAATGGTGAGAATCACAATTGAAAATTGTTGGTCATGAACTTGCCGTCGCCTTCACACTTGCGAATTTCGAATGCATCGTTTTGCCCATCTTTGCGCAGCATTTAAAAATGTTTGCCCAAGTCACACAACGCCGGCAATCGCAAAAGAGAATTTAATAATTTAATCACATTAGGCAATTATCGCACAATTGAAATATACCCTTTGAATGACATGCACGTTCGTGCTAATGTAAAACTACCTAAGACCAGGACTTGAGATGCACAAAGGCATTGAATTTTTACGTCACCTGTGAACACGCGTTCGTTCACGACGGAGACATATTTCGTTTTAAGTTTTGGGCCCCGCTGCTTCCTCACAAATGTATTGTGTAATAAAGAGTGGGAATGCCAACTGAATTAAGAGGTTTGAATTCTTTCTAGAAGCGCCTAGAACAGTTTTGCACACGACACTGGCGTGAGCGTGGGCAGAGGGGAATTCCTGAGAGACGCGGCTGCCCACGCGCAGCGATGGTTGCGTGAGCTCCCGAGTGAACGCCGGGATGTAGCATAAAGTGTACACCCAATTTACTCGCAATGGGATTTTAACCCTTGTCTAAGACAATAGAGGATACAATTGTGCTTACGCGAAAAGAAAAGATTTTTTAAACGTATTTCATGCAAACAAATCAGTAATTTATGTAATCAGATGAACGGGTCGGTATTTTCAGCTTAATTAAAGGGCGCGAACTCTGCCGAACATAACCCTAATATACTTGGGTTTTCGTAACGTTCCAGACGGGCAGAGACGACCCAGACGGACAGAAACGACCCAGAGTGGCAAAGATGACCCGTAGGGGGAAAAACGTTGCAGAGGGGCAACCGAACTAGAGAGGCAAAAACGACCCCGAGAGGAAACAAACGACCAAGACGGGGCAAAAACGACCCAGAGGGTGCAAAAGCGACCCAGAACGCCAAAAACGGCCCAGAAAGGCAGAAACGACCCAAAAGGGCAGAAACGACCCAGACGGGAAGAAACAACCCAGACGGGAAGACACAGCCCGGGGACAAAAACGACCCACGGGATAAAAACCGACCCAGACGAGCAAAAACGACCAAAGGAGCAAACCCGACCCAGAGGAGCAAAAACGATCCAGAAAGGCAGAAACGATCCAGAGGGAAAAACCGACCTAGAGGGGCAAAAACCACCTACAGAGGAAGAGACGGCCCAGAAGGGCAGAAACGATTTAGACGGGCAAAAACGACCCAGACGGGCAGACACGACCCACCCGGACGGCCACGAGCCAGGTGGACAGGCACGACCCAGGCGGGCAGACATGACCCAGAAGAGCAGACACGACCAGAAGGGCAGACACGACCCAGACGGGCATACACGGCCCAGGCGGGCAGGCACGACCCAGGCGGGCAGACACGACCCAGGCGGGCAGACAGGACTCAGACGGGCAGACACGACCTAGACGGCCGACCACGACCCAGAGGGGCATAACGACCCAGAGGGGCATAACGACCCAGAGGGGCAAAAACGACTCAGAGGGGCAAAACCACCCAAATCGCTAAAAACGACCGAGAAAGGCTGAAACGACCCAGAAGGGCAGAAACGACCCAGACGGTAAGAAACGACCCAGTCGGGCAGACACGGCCCAGACGGGCAGATACGGTCCAGACGGGGAGCCACGGCTCAGACGGGCAGACTCGACCCAGCTGAACAGACGACTCAGACGGGCGGACACACCGCAGAGAGGTAAAAGCAACCCAGAGAGGCAAAACCACCCAGTGGGGTAAAAACGACCCGGGGGAAAATGACCCACAGTGAAAAAAGACCCAGACAGGAAAAAACGACCAAGAGGAATAAATAACGACTCAGAGAAGAACACGTCCCAGAGTGGCAAAAGCGATCCAGAGGGCCAATAGCGACCCAGAGTGGCAAAAACGACCCAGAGGGGCAGACACGACCCACACGGGCAGACACGACCCATAGGGGCACACACGACCAAAACGGTAGGATACGACCCAGACGGTCAGACACGACCCAAACGGCAGACACGACACAGAGGGTCAAAAACGACCCAGAGTTGCAAAACCGACCCAGAGGAGAAGAAACGAGCCAGAGGGTCAAAAACGATCCAGAGGATCAAAAACGACACAGTGGGTAAAAGACGACACAAACAGCAAAAAAGATTTAGTGGTTCAGAAACGACCCAGACGGGCAGAAACGATTCAGATGGGCCGAAGCGACCCAGAGAAGCAAAGACGACCCTATAGGGGCGAAAACGATGCAGAGGGGCAAAACCGACCCAGAGGGGCAAAAACGACCCTGATGGGCAGAAATTACCCAGACGGGCAGACACAGTCCAGAGCGGCAAAAACAATCCAGAGAGGCAAAAACTACCCAAAGGTGCAAACCCGACTCAGGAGGGAAAACGACCCAGAAATGCAAAAAACGACCCAGAGGGGCAGAAACGACCCAGACGGGCAGAAACGACACGGACGTGCAGAAACGAGACGGACGGGCAGTAACGAGTCGGACGGGCTGAAACGAGTCGGACCGTCAGAAACGAGTCGGACGGGTAGACGTGAGCCGAATCGACGTCGGCGAGCAAACGCATTACAACAAAAGGATGCCCTCGTTTGCAGCTTCCGGTCTTTTTCCGCATTGATTCAGTGATTTCGCGGCGTCGGGAGGACGTGTAGCTTGCGAGGACATGTTAAGGGATATTCCAATTTTGTATATTATATATTTTATAGATATTCTTTGAAATCATGGTTCAAAAATCAGACTTTACTGGGTGGGATTGTTCAATCATTTGGGATTTTATCTCGCGTAATATCTTGAACCATCTTTAGTTAATGCTGCAGAAATTACTTTTCTTATCTAAAGTAAAATACGAGGAGTTTGCTGTCAAAACAAGATCATTCCATTATTAACCTAAATCCACTTTTTGGTATTTGCTCTGAATTTAACACCACGAATGGATAAAGTTTAAATCCAGTTTATTCCGACCTAAAATATGGCGAGATCATCTCGTTATCGAGCCGAATGTAGCAGCGAGGATATTTTAATTTTTTCAGTACGTTCTGCGCAAGTAGAATGAGCTAGTGCTAGAATGAGCTAGAGAAAGTAGAATGAGTAGCAAATATGTTATCACCCACATGAACGTTCCGTTTTTAATGAAATTTATTTACAGTGGCATCAACTTTATGACTGGCAATTGTTACAGGTATTGTGATACATTATTTGTTATATATCGTAAGTAAATTATACTATAGAAAATTTCTTCAAAAATAAAGGATTATTTTGACCTATTTTAAAAGCAATTGCTTAATACATGCGTTCTCGATAATTGTGTTGTAGGTCAATTTTGCATTGAAGTTTTTCAGTTCGCTTTCTGTTTTCCCTAACTTTTCGGTTACAAAGCATTCGAATAAAATGCGTGGGAAATTATGTTGCCCAGACTCAAGGTTGTTGATGCTAGTCGCACAGAACTATGATCGACATCTTGTTATGCCGTTAACTTGACACGCTTTATTCCATCTGGTTAAATGCCTCAAGAACCAATTTAAACAAAATTCAAATCTTTCAAAATAAATACCCGAGATCAATTACTCAAGCCCCACGGTTCGTTTTAAATATACTGCTGCACAAAGAATTGAATATTTCATACATAATCCCGTTCATTACGAAGATCTCCAGCAAATTCTACTCGTATATCAACCAAAACGACCACCAATTCCATTTCAACCACGCTCAAATCCCAGATTCCCGTACAAGAATTAAAAACAGGTTCCCAAATCAAGCTTTGTTGAACATGCAGATCGAGTTGTAGAATAAGTAAGGCGCTTCATGAGCTCCATTGTCATGAGTAGTTAGTTTTTAGAACTAAGTTAGTTTTTAATTTAATTTAATTTAAGCCGCCAAAACACATACGTAAAAGTACAATAGTACTGATCTATGTACTTTCAACGTCGATAAAAAGAAAACGAAACGAAACTTGACACGCTTAGCGAAGCATCAAGTGCCCTCAAACTTTTGAAGGTTACAAGAAATTATTCGTTTGTGAGATCGCGTTGTTTTCCCATGATCTTGTGGTAGTGAGATTTTTCATGATAAGGGATAAGAGCGGTATAATTTTTCAGTGTTGATTTAAGTCGCGTGTTACCTGGCCAACCAATGTCTACAGTCTGCTCCGAAATCTCGCATTCAAAATCCAGCCAAACTTATATTTTTATGATACAACTTACTAACGTCAAAAA
>BLKR01013662.1:0-10032 GCA_011170035.1 Teleogryllus occipitalis
GTGTCTCGAAACGCGATGGAATCGTCACTCGAACGACGTATGCCGTAAACGTTCGTTCGAAATTCAACAAATCTCTTGTGAAGACCCATGAATTGATTGCTGAAGTTTATGGGGCCAATGCTCTCTCATATTCGCAAGTTTCGAGGTGGAAAGCATTTCCAGGATATTCGCAACTTTCTTCATTAAAGGAAGACTGGGAAGAGTTGGTGGACGAACCCCGCGCTGGTCGACCTTCAACCAGCACAATCCATGACAATTTGGCCCGTGTGAGAGATCTGCTAATTCTGACCGTCGATTGAGTTTCCAGATGATTGCAGAAAATCTCAACATTCCCGAAGCAATTGTACACAAACTGGTGACCGATAAATTGGACATGATTAAGGAGAGTGCCAAGCTTGTTCATAAGCTGCTGACGGACGATCAGAAGAATCACCATGGCTTTCGTGAGTATCAGATGAAGCACAACCTGATATCACTGTCTCAACCTCTCTACAGTCCGAACATGGCTCCGGCCGACTTCTTTCTCTTCACGAGGATCAAGACCGCACAGAAAGGAATCTGTTTGGATCGATTGATGCGATCCAAGATAGCGCGATGAGGGCCCTTGCAGAGGTCCCCGTTGAAGTCTTCCAAGAAGTGTACCGTGAGGGACAGAGTAGCTGGAAAATGAGTGTGGGGGCCCAAGGGAACCACTTCAAACAGTATTAAACGCTTGTAACAATATTTTCAATCAATATTTTGTTTTGTTTTTTAAATGCATTACTTTCCGGACACACCTTGTAACTCAGTGTCTCCTGCGTGAGCGGTCGAAGTGAGCACATTAAGTGGTGCGTGAGCGGTTGAAGTGAGTGCGTGATGTGGTGCGGGAGTGAGCGAAGTGAGTGCGTGATGTGGTGCGTGAGCGGTTGAAGTGAGCGCATGATGTGGTGCGTGAGCGATTGAAGCGAGTGCGGGGTGTGGTGAGTGAGCGGTTGAACTGAGTGCGTGATATGGTGAGTCAGCGATTGAAGTGAGTGCGTGAAGTGGTGTGAGCGGTTGAAGTGGGTGCGTGGTGTCGTGCGTGAGCGGTTGAAGTGAGCGCGTGATGTGGTGAGTAGGTGAAGTGAGAGCGTGTTGTAGAGTGGTGCGTGAGCGATTGAAGTGAGTGCGTGGTGTGATACGTGAGCGATTGAAGTGAGTACGGGGTGTGGAGCCTGAGTGATTGAAGTGAGTACGGGGTGTGCTGCGTGAGTGGTTGAACTGAGTGCGTGAAGTGGTGTGTGAGCGATTGAAGTAAGTGCGTGGTGTGGTGTGTGAGCTGTCGAAGTGAGCGCGTGATGTGCTAAGTGAGCAGTTGAAGTGAGAGCGTATTGTAGAGTGGTGCGTGAGCAGTTAGAGTGAGTGCGTGGTGTAGTGTGTGAGCGGCTGAAGTGAGCGCGTGGTGTCCGCGTGAGCTATTGAAGTGAGTGCGTGGTGTGGTGGGTGAGCGGTTGAAGTGAGTGCGTGGTGTGGCGCGTGAGCGGTCGAAGTGAGTGCGTGGTGTGGCGCGTGAGCTTTTGAAGTGAGTGCGTGGTGTGGCGCGTGAGCGGTTGACGTGAGCGCGTGGTGTGGCGTGGCGCAGTGCCGAGGGTGCCTGCCGGGAGCCTGAAGGAGCTGCGGGCGCTGCAGGTGGAGGAGCTGCAGGAGATCTTCGCGGCGGACACCTCCGAGCAGCGCTGGCGCCTCTTCGCTGCCGCCCTCCGCCTCCGCCGGGCGCCGCGCGTGAGCACCGCTCGCCCCACTGCTCTGGCTTCTTTCTTTAACGTGCCATCTCTGGCTGTTATTATACCCGCACCTTTTCTTGAACCCTCATTTCAATAGATACATGGGGACTAGGGGTTTTGAATATTTTGTTGACATGACTATTATATGAAACGGTAGCTCGTTTTTCAATGCAAAATAGTTTCTATGACCTGGGACCAAACATTTCTGGTTATCAGAAGTTGTCAACAAAACTTGTTCCTATCACTTATTCTGAATTCAACTAATGTTAGCAAAGGAATGGAGGTAGGTACGTCGGGGCTCAATAATACGTGCGAGTATAATATCTTCAAGATGGTATGTGGCATGCCTTTTCGTGTCTTTCTTGGTCGTGCCTCTAAGCTCACTTGATTTGCAGTACTGCTGGATAGGTCGCGATCATGCGACATCTTACGGCAGAACCGAGAAAGTCGCGAAAAGTGCCGTATTCCATCTTGGTGATACTACTCACAGATGCCACGTTAGAAAAACACAAGTATAAACTAGTTATACATTATTAAGCGATGATGTAATAATGTGTCCTTTATTGCATGATTTTTTATTTTAACTTGCAATAATTACTATTTAAGATGTCGGATCATTGCGACCGTATCAAGCAGTGCTGCAGATCAAGCGACTCTAACGGCACGACTGACAAAGATGCGAAAATCTGTGCCATATTCCATCTTGGAGATACTACATTCAGATGCCACGTTAAAGAAACCCAAGTGTACCTGCTCTGTGTGAGTGCTCGTGGGCTTTGCCATCGTGTGGGGTGTTCTATACTTGGGTTTTTCTTAGTAGCATCTGAGGGTATTATCTTCAAGATGCAAGACTTTTTGCGACTCTCTTGGTCCTGTCGTAAGATGTCGCATGATCGCGACCTTATTAAGCAGTGCTGCAGATCAAGCAACTCTACTGGCAGGCCTTCAAACTTCGAGTATCGTATCACACGAGTGTGTTAATACTTATGACGTCGAGTTTCATACGGTACTTTTTCTAGGAATTTTATAACTTAAACTTTACATTGAATCGTTTCATGGCATTTGCCGTGCAGGATTCAACCAAAGCCACCTACTGGACACTTCCCTACCCTACTCTCGCATGCTGCCGCAGGTGGCTGTGGTTATCCGTCTGCTTGCAAGAAGTACTGCGCTAGACGAATAGAATGAAAGTGAAATTACAATGCAATCAATTTTAAATAATATTGCACCAAAAAATTACTAATAATTAAAGAAATTAAAATTGAGAAGCGTAATATAACATTAAATGCAATTTTAATGAACACAATTGAACGAAATATTTACCAAATTGATTCTCAATGATTAATTGTCATTACTTGGTTTGTAAACATCTCTCTGATTGGTCAAGAACCTGTATCATGATGAAATCTGTATCGTAATGAGTATCTTTATGCAACTGGTTGCAGCCATTAAATATCAGCATTATACTACGGGAGTAGAAAAACGATATAAACACCCCGGAAGAGATGGCAGGGCAGCAGCAACATCATTGCAACCAATGATGTCAATGACTGAGTTCGAGTCCCGACAGCGGCAAGATTTTCGACACTAGCTTTTCATCTTGGTCGAATTCAGTCGCTGTCTGGAAGAGAGTTCCAGCGGCCAGCTGCTCTGATCGGTAGTTTTCCGTGGTTTCTCCGATCAAGACCAGGCGCATGCTGGAACAGTACCCTACCAAACGGGCCACAGAACGCGCGCGATCTGTCCTTCCTCCTCCTTGTCCTATCCTCTCCCTTTACACACACACACACACACACACACACACACACTTACATGCACTACACTACCACACATTCCGCGAGACTGGTCGGGGGCTGAGAGCTTGATCTGGGCGGAGCGCTGACCCGCTGAAAAGAGATCCCTGGAGGGAAAAATAATCCGCAAGCTGACGTGTAGGTCGGCCTGGGATCTCGCTGTCCAGCGGAGAAGGGCTTATCACCACTTCCCGGGAAAAGACATCAGTTTTCTTGAGGGAGCTAATGATCATAGAAGTTGACGAAATCATTAAGGAAACAACTACGTCGTATCTGCAACCACGAGGTTCGAAGTTGCATTTATAAATTAAGTTCTTGTGAACCACACAAAATGATGGCGTTAAATGTTAATGATGACGATGTGAAGGATGGAGGGACGGTGGAGTGGAAAAACGGGAGAACCCAGAGAAAACCCGCGAGAGCTCGCTTTGTCCGCTGTAAATTTCACCGGGTTTGGGCGGGGACTGAACCCAGCCCCCAACGATGAAAGGAGTATGCGCGAATCATTACCCCATGAGCCTCTCCCCCCCCCCCCCGAAATCCCAGCGGAGGATGGTCCAACGTCCATCCGCTCTTTTCTTGAGATTCCCAAGTTAAGTAAATATTGCTAATGGGCAACCGAATTGAGGCGTTCATTTAGTGTTCACTTTGGGTGCCCGTATACCTAATTATATTTTATAAAAATGGATTGTTATGGAGGGCAAATATTTCATTCCAATGGATCAAAAACTCTTGTCTATCAAAATAAACGAAATGCGAAAAGATGAAAAAATCATGTCGATTCCAATTAATAAGACGGTTGGTTGGTTGTTAGTAATTCTGGGCGCAACTACTAAGATCGTTAGTCTTGTAAGTGTAGTGCATGTTATTCCTCTGGAGATGGCAGTGATCTACCCCCGCTGGATGGCGAGATTCGGCGCCGACTTACCGTCGGTTAGCGGGGTTTCCCCCTAACCAGGACTCTCCCACCTGTGGGGCACCGCCCCAGCCAAGACAAGCTCTAAGTTCCCGACCGGTCTCCCGGAATATCTGGTAGTGTAGTGCATGTTAGTATAAGTGTGTAAGGGGAGAGGATAGGACAAAGAAGAGGAAGGACAGATCGCGCGCGGTCTGTGGCCCGTTTGTTAGGGTACTGCTCCGGCATTCGCCCGGTGTTGATCGAAGAAACCACGGAAAACTACCGATCAGAGCAGCCGGCCGCTAGAATTCTCCTCCAGACAGCGACTGAATTAACTGACACGCTAGTGTGACTTACCCGAAACGCTAGTGTCGAAAATTCTGCCACCGTCGGGACTCGAAGCTTAAAACCACTCTGCACCGAGCCACCTCTCCCGGAGTCCAATTAGTAAGAAACGTATTTGGTTGTCATCCCATTTCGTTCATCTGCGCACCCAGTTCTAAGTGATTTGATTTTGCTCGTAGGATTGAGTCCGTCGCCCTAATCAACTTCGAGGTCGCAACGTTCTTTTCTGACAAAACATGTCTCTTGTATCACTCGTATCATTAACCAGTGTTATTTTCGAGGAGATGGTATGAGAGAGCGCACTGTGTTGCAGCGGAAGGGCGGGAAGGGCCACGCGGAGGCGGAGGAACCGGAAGGGGCCTTCGAAGCGGAAGTGAGGCCCCTCTTCCAAGGTGACGACGCTCCTCCGACACTCTACCGTAGAGCCCGTTGTTTTACAAGGCCGTTTTTACGTTCTCGTATAATTACGTATATACGGAGTAATATTCGTAGTATAGAGAAAGTTATGTAATGCTGCGGAAATCCGATTTCGAGATTTCAACGGAAATACACGTTTTGGGGTCTCCTAATACCGAAAAAGTGGTTTCTTTTTTTTTCAAAACGTCCATCCGACCGTCTGTTTGTCCGTCTTGTCTGTCTGTCCGTCTGATAACACTACTAAACTATGAATACAATATTTTCCAAACTGAAGAAACCCCTGTTCATGTCGCTCAAGTTGAAGCTTTGAAATTTTGAAAAATATTCTTTAATATTTGAGGTTACTTTATATGAAGCCCCCCAGACATTTACAAAATATTCTCAAAAATAGCTCCAAATTTTTTTCTTTAAACTTCTCGTAAGAAAAGAGTAAAATACACTTATAAAGGTGGCGTCAGTCCAATTTACACCGTTAACTCTGAAATTTCCCAAAATTGCAAAAGTATAAATGTTTTCGGCTATAAAATTGATGAAACAAACTTTTACTTCAATTGAAATTTTTGGCCATAAAATGTTCTTTCACAAAGGTCACGTAGATTTTTTTGAAAATTTTAGAAGTTTACGTGCAATAAAGCTTACAATATTTGCAATTTTAAAAAATAACAAAAACAAAGTTTACTCGTACACGGCTCTAAATTTATTCTTTAAATCTTTGATTAGGTGTAGTGCCAAAACTACCGTATATGGAAATACAAACGCCATATTCCTCTATTCTTTGTTTGTTCGAAAATTACAAAATGTATTTCTTTAAATTGTCTTCCACGTCGTTATTTCTTATATTAGAGGCAACTTTCTTAAAAATGGCTCCAAATTTTCTTTTAAATATTTCCAACGGAGTAAGTGACAATGTTTAATATAACGTAAAGTTCATTTTAGTATATTTTTTGTTTCTTTTTAATTACATAAATGTAATTTTGTTAACATATGTCTCACGCCGTTTATATGCACATTACAATCGATTTATATTCATTACTACATTTGTGAGCATAGATGCTTCAAATGACTTTAAATTACGTTTGACGAATTCTCAAGAGATTCCTGCGAAAAAGATCTTCAAATTTCGCATTTACAGTAATGGTTAATCGCCATTTTCTTAAAAACGGTGTCATTTTTCAGAACAACTTTCTTTTTAGGTCGAGGTTTTACTATTCTGTAATATTATTCAAGTAATATTTCGATTCTACTATTAAGAATCCGAAAAGGTGAGAAAATAACCAAAATATATACTTTGGACAATCTTGGATAAAAGCTGGCCAGAGAATGGAGCCCTCCCACAGCCAAGTCACACCAAGAAAATTAGAAAACGCCAGTCCACACCAAGAAAATAAAAAACAATGTAACGGGAAAGTCTGACCAATTATGTAGCACCTCTTGTTTCAATATTTCCTGTCCACAAAGTGGATGGGAAAAAGACGTTTGTTTCTACACAGGACTGTTTCCGTATAGACAGTGAATGAACAAGGTGCATTCGGGGACCGAGAATGAGAGCGGGCGGCGCCTGCGGCCGGTGCTGTAGCGGCTGTGTGCTGTGTTGAGGAGGGGTGCTGTGCTGAGTGTGTGCCGTGTGCTGTGTTGAGAGGTGGAAGCGTGGGTGCGGCGAGCGCTGGAGTCGGGGGCCGAGCGGGAGGCGCTGTTGCGTCTGTGTGCTGTGTTGAGGAGGGGTGCTGTGCTGAGTGTGTGCCGTGTGCTGTGTTGAGAGGTGGAAGCGTGGGTGCGGCGCGCGCTGGAGTCGGGGGCCGAGCGGGAGGCGCTGTAGCGGCTGTGTGCTGTGTTGAGGAGGGGTGCTGTGCTGAGTGTGTGCCGTGTGCTGTGTTGAGAGGTGGAAGCGTGGGTGCGGCGAGCGCTGGAGTCGGGGGCCGAGCGGGAGGCGCTGTTGCGGCTGTGTGCTGTGTTGAGGAGGGGTGCTGTGCTGAGTGTGTGCCGTGTGCTGTGTTGAGAGGTGGAAGCGTGGGTGCGGCGCGCGCTGGAGTCGGGGGCCGAGCGGGAGGTGCTGTAGGGGCTGTGTGCTGTGTGCTGTGTTGAGGAGGGGTGCTGTGCTGAGTGTGTGCCGTGTGCTGTGTTGAGAGGTGGAAGCGTGGGTGCGGCGCGCTGGAGTCTGGGGCCGAGCGGGAGGCGCTGTAGGGGCTGTGTGCTGTGTTGAGGAGGGGTGCTGTGCTGAGTGTGTGCCGTGTGCTGTGTTGAGAGGTGGAAGCGTGGGTGCGGCGCGCTGGAGTCTGGGGCCGAGCGGGAGGCGCTGTAGGGGCTGTGTGCTGTGTTGAGGAGGGGTGCTGTGCTGAGTGTGTGCCGTGTGCTGTGTTGAGAGGTGGAAGCGTGGGTGCGGCGCGCTGGAGTCTGGGGCCGAGCGGGAGGCGCTGTAGGGGCTGTGTGCTGTGTTGAGGAGGGGTGCTGTGCTGAGTGTGTGCCGTGTGCTGTGTTGAGAGGTGGAAGCGTGGGTGCGGCGCGCTGGAGTCTGGGGCCGAGCGGGAGGCGCTGTAGGGGCTGTGTGCTGTGTTGAGGAGGGGTGCTGTGCTGAGTGTGTGCCGTGTGCTGTGTTGAGAGGTGGAAGCGTGGGTGCGGCGCGCTGGAGTCTGGGGCCGAGCGGGAGGCGCTGTAGGGGCTGTGTGCTGTGTTGAGGAGGGGTGCTGTGCTGAGTGTGTGCCGTGTGCTGTGTTGAGAGGTGGAAGCGTGGGTGCGGCGCGCTGGAGTCTGGGGCCGAGCGGGAGGCGCTGTAGGGGCTGTGTGCTGTGTTGAGGAGGGGTGCTGTGCTGAGTGTGTGCCGTGTGCTGTGTTGAGAGGTGGAAGCGTGGGTGCGGCGAGCGCTGGAGTCGGGGGCCGAGCGGGAGGCGCTGTTGCGTCTGTGTGCTGTGTTGAGGAGTGGTGCTGTGCTGAGTGTGTGCCGTGTGCTGTGTTGAGAGGTGGAAGCGTGGGTGCGGCGCGCGCTGGAGTCGGGGGCCGAGCGGGATCGCGGGCGGCGCCTGCGGGAGGTGCTTGGGCGGCTGCGCCACGCCGCCGGCTGGCGGTTGAGGCGCGGGCAGTCGCCGCGAGGGGCCAACCCGCGCTTGTTAGCGGAGAGAGCTGAAGAGCGCGCCCGACTCGCCAAGATGGAGCGGATCTCGGACAAGGTGACGTTTTTTTTATCAGTATAGGGCATCAATGTTGAGTACTTTTATCCAACGGGGTACCGTTGTTGAGTTTCTAAGCCGTTCATATTTTTCTCAGTCTGTTCGGTTTTATAAACGAGTATACGTATATAAGATGCGTATAAACGCGATGTTTGGTGTAAGTATTTTGTCTTTTATTCACAGACTTCGTAAATGTGGCTTGAATTTGTTAAACATTGCGTTTTGTAAGTATTTATAATTTTAATTTCTTCCTAAAGTGTAGGTCGTAGTTCATTTTTCAATGATTTTTTCCAATGAGCTTCCACATTTAATCTGTAAATGTAGCTGTTCACTCAAAGTTTGTGCGAAGATAGGAGAGAATTGTGCAAAATCTTGGGTGTTTTCTTGTAAACAACCAATTAAATTACAATTCTGGTGGATTGTAGTTGTTAAATAATGGTCAAAATGATCAATTGCTTATAAAATAAAGTTCCTCAAGCATTGCTCTTAAGTATTATAGCATTCTGTGTTGTCCGCAAGATCCTTAAATCTGATATATATATATATATATATATATATATATATATATATATATATATATATATACTCTTTCTTAACCTATATATGTATATATGTATATATATATATGTATATATATATATATCACGCCTTATATATATAATAACATATATGCTGCTGTATATATGCTTGCAGCAACATATATATATACTTCATATATATCCTTTAACGTATCACGCGACGCGCACCCTTTATTCGCCCTGCGAACATTGCTTTCTGATTCGTTGTACGACATATGGTCTATTTTGTTTTGTTCAACGATCGGCTTAGAGTTTTTCCGGGCTGGTGGGGAGGCCCGCTGGTGGGAGATATCTGCTTGGGGAAAACCCCGCCTGTCGACGCGAGGTCGGCGCTAGATCTCGCCAGCTACCACTTCCGGCGATAGAAACATGCACTACACTCACGTGACTAACGACCTGAACGAAGAAATCTGAGAGGTCGCTTCTCCCGCAGATACAAAGACTCTGCGTGGGCTACCGTTCCCAAACAATTTGCCGTTCACTACAAGGGTGCATAAATGCCCTGGGTGGGCACTTTGGGCTTCATGCCTCTATCCGCCCACCCGCCGTCGCAAAGGAGCGCCGACAGGCTGCGGTCCCGCAGGCTCAATAAAAAATGAGTGTGAGATGAATCACTAATCAATGAGTGAGAATCGAATCACTAATCAATGAGCGTGAGACGAATAAGTGGGAGACGAATCACTAATCAATAAGTGTGAGACGAATCACTATTCAATGAGTGCGAGGCGAATCACTAATCAATGAATGAGAGACAAATCACTATTCAATGAGTGTGTGACGAATCACTAATCAATGAGTGCGAAACCAATCAGTAATGAATGAGTCTGAGACGAATCACTAATCAATGAGTGAGAATCGAATCACTAATCAATGAGCGTGAGACGAATAAGTGGGAGACGAATCACTAATCAATAAGTGTGAGACGAATCACTATTCAATGAGTGCGAGGCGAATCACTAATCAATGAATGAGAGACAAATCACTATTCAATGAGTGTGTGACGAATCACTAATCAATGAGTGCGAAACCAATCAGTAATGAATGAGTCTGAGACGAATCACTAATCAATGAGTGAGAATCGAATCACTAATCAATGAG
>BLKR01013663.1:0-10025 GCA_011170035.1 Teleogryllus occipitalis
AGCCTGCTCACTAGTACGTGACGTCACTAAGATGGCGGCGTAGGTAGTCATGAGGCATGGGTGGCCTGGGCGCAGGCATGTTGTTTTCAGTTGAATTCGTTTGGTGTTGTCCGTGTGTTCGGTGCAGTTCATACTTGAATTATACTGCTGGTTTGATATGCCGTTTAGATATGTAGTTCCGAGGTGTCGAGGAAACTGCGATGAAGCCTGAAAAGTACATGTTTTTGGTTTTCAAAAGATCCTGCTTTGCGGAAGAAATGGACGACTGCTATTCGCAGAGAAGATTTTGTTCCTTCCAAATCCTCGAAGGTAAAGCTGTGGTTCATATGCATATGTAGAACCTACATTTATTATATTTATTATTTATTAAAAGCATAAATTGTATGTAAGTTGCTAAGGGTTTTGACATAATTTAGTAATATTCCTAATGTTCTATCACGAAACCAAGTTGTTTGCAATTAGATCTTGCAATTCTTCCTTGTATTATGATGCTGAACTTGCAACTATTTTCTGTATACTGTTAAGTGAATAGTGATAGTAAAAACTTAAACTATCAGTCAAATAATCTTAGAATAGTAGCACTTGAGTTATAGCATTCAATTGTAAGTAATGCGTAAAAAATTCATAACCTCACAAACAATCTTAGAGATATTCCGTAATTTGTATGAATAAGTTACTAAAACAAAACAATAATTTATGTCAAAGGAATTACCTTAGGGAAGTACGAAAGCATAAGTCTCAGTGGTGCATGAATTAATTTCAAATTAATTTGTTTTGTTCTTTGGTAAAATTGGTTTGAAAGTGAAACTTAAATTTTATGCACATATTTGATATTATAGACTAACCACTGTACAATTTTTTTGTTTATCTCTCATGCAACCTTAATAATAATAATAATAATAATAATAATAATAATAATAATAATAATAATAATAATAATATATTATACATATTATAATATATTATTTTTTCTTCTTTCAGGTATGCCACCTTCATTTCCATCAAAATGACATTATTTGAGAGAAGGTGTATAATGAACAAGGAGAGAAACTGTCATCGAGACTGAATATACCGAAGTGAAGAAGTGATGCTGTACCATCTGTGTTCCCTAACTGTCCAGCTCACCTTACCAAGAAGTGTTCCAGACGGGAAGGCCCTTATGAAAAGCGAGAAAGATTGGAAATGGAAATTTGTGTGTTGTGTATTATATTGTAAATAATTAGGTGTTGTGTATTATGTTGTAAATAATTAGGTTTAATGTATTGTATTGTAAAGAAATATGTTTAATAAAAACCATGGGCTCAGAACAAAGTTTTTAATCATGCATTGATATACTATTGTATTAAAATAGGGAAGAAAATTTAGTTTCCTGGAATATGCACTGAAGAAAATGTAAGATGAGAATGGGTGAATGCTCCCAACGACTCCTTGTAATAAGGAATGCTTCCAAAGTCACCAATGAATGAAATGTTTGCTGTCCCACTATCTTAAAATATCTGAGAGAGAATTAGTTCATGATGCTTGTGTTAATGTCATTCAGTAAATGATTTAGTCAAACATTTACGCTGTAAAACTGTATTTTTTGTTGAGTTTTGTCAAAAGAAAATGATAGATTATCAAACAAATTGCAGAAGATTGAATATTTTCCAGTAAATTCATCAGTTGTATTCCCAATAAATAGGTTATAATATACTGTATTGAAAACCAATGTTTATTAAAAAGTGTACTTAAAAGAACTTTTATCATGAATTGATAATTTTTAATACAAAAGTGAAAACGGGTTTCCTGGTGTGGAAAATGTGGAAAAGGTAAGCGAGGAGTGACCGACGCTCTCCATGACTACCTACGGTGACGTCACGAAACAGTGAGCAGGCTTTATTACTCTAGGGAAGTGGTGCTCCTACCGTGACTGCTTGCAGTCTGATATGTTTACAAATTCTATCGCGAGGTGTCTCTGCTATCGCAAAAGCCACACCAGAATCAAGCAGAGCTTGATAAAATGTCGCGATCATGCGACACCTAGCGGCACTACCGAGAAACACGCAAAATGTCGTGACATATTCCAACGTGAAAACGGGCCTTACAGACCGCATCGGAGCGCATGTTAAATGCTCTCTGGCGCTCTTTGATTCGCTCGTCATTCTCAACTGTTCACAACTTACCGTATCGTGACTTGCTGTGTTGTGAACAGTTCGGACGAAGTTGTGAACTGCTAATTAGGAGTGATTGAATTCAGTTTAATTTATTTCTTGTATAACGTTATTTAACTCTTTGAAATGGTAAGTGAAGAAGAGAATTCCATTATCTTTGTATTTCTGTCAGAAGATACTATAACCTGTACTACAGAATGACGTGCAGTAACAATAAATTTAATTATAGTTTTGTAAATTGTATAACAATAATTTTTCTTTCTAAAATATTTTTCCTTTTTCAGAGTCTGGGATTTCCACCTTTGAAGCCACAAGCTACAGCCCCAATAAAAGCTCCTGTCAAAGAAGGGCACTATGGAATACCTGATCCAATGATATTTGGGTATGCTGTTTCACCATTTCTGGAATATTTATGGAATGTTATTAGTTTGTATACATTTAGAAAATATTGTATATAGTTCTTACAACGTATCAAAATTGTGTTACCAAGAAAATTCAGGTAGAAATGAAATAATAATTTTTATTATTTCTAAAAGTACACGCTACACAGAATTGAGCACATGCTCTAATATATTTTTAATATCCTCGTCCACTTCTATTAACTGTAGTATATATTTCAAATTCAGAATTTCTGTTGGTAAACATTTATTAACTAACTTCAGTTTTATAAAACCTATAAAGAGAATAAATTAAATATGAGATACTGTTTATATATGAAATACTGTTTAGATACAATGAAAGTTTTGTCTACAAATAATTAAAATTATAAATATAATAAATTAAATACGAGGTACTATTTATTTATGAAATACTGATTAGATACTATGAAAGTTTTGTCTACACATAATTGAAATTATAAAACCTATAAATATAATAAATTAAATATGAGATACTATTTATATATGAAATACTGTTTAGATACTATGAAGGTTTTGTCTACAAATAATTAAAATTCATTGTTTATGTCACTTTTACTGTTTGTGCAGTCTTGGAGCTACTACAAAAGAAAAGTTGGTGCAATCACATCCTTTGGAATTGTCAGAAGCTAAAGTAAGTTCCTTAAATATGTTTCTGTTAACTTTTTCTTTTATATCTTTGAAGAGTTTATCATGCAATGATACCTGACATGGGTGTAAAATTTTCTGTCTTAAATCGTTCAATTTTACTTTCTTAATGAATTGTCCCACAATGTAACATTTCATTCTCAATGCACCAAAACTTTTATCATATACGTGTCAATTACTTGCCAAAGTGATGTGTCCTTTCTACATTTGAATTGCAATCATAATGTTTTGTGAATTGCATACGTGTAAAATCAAAGCATCAAACTGAAACTTAAAAAATTGGTTGAACAATGAGAGTTACAGTAAAACAATTCTACTTTCATTACATATATTACTGGAATCAGAACAGAATGAATGATTTCAGTTTTTCAAATATCGTTATGACGTGCAACTTCTTTCTCTGGGTTCACATTTCAGGAAGTCACAATATACAATATAGTCCTACAACAATGTCAGAATTTTTTAGATTGCTGACAATTTCTTACATTTCTTTATTTTAAATAATTAGATTTTTGTGCTGTAATTGTCAATATATTAAAGATGTACAACATTATCATTAGTTTAAAAATTATTTTAAAATATAATAAGAAAACTAAAACATGAATTTATTTGAAATTGTTTGATGCCTTGGTGTAAACTGCAAAATTAAAAAATGTGTAATGTTATTTTTGTTACAGTATGCTGAAAATCAGTTCAAAATGAACATGGTGACGTTAAGAAATGTACAAGGTTTGCATGCACCTTTACGCATTGGAATGGAATTGGCTGCTGCACGTAGAGTTGGTCATTTGCCCTTCCTTTCTTCATCTCGGGCAATGGAGGAAGTAATCACGGGGCGTGATGAAGAGATTGGTTTTGAGGATATCTTAAATACTGATGAATTCCGTGAACAAATGGGCCGACCTTCTTTAGTTATTGAAAAATATTGGGGTTGAATGTGATTTTAGGTTGATAAATAAATTTCTCTTATTTCTCATATATTTTACCCATTTTTGTGAACCCAAAAGAACTCAAAATATGAGAATTGTAAATCTAACAATGTAGAACATCTACATGTACGATATCCACATTTACGGAAACAAATCTTTCTTTTAAGGATTTTCTCCAAGAAAGTGATGTTAAAGGTCATGAAATCCTTGAATAAATTTAAAGTGCATTTTTAAAAAGAAGTTTATTTTCTACACAAAACAACTGGTTGATTGTGAAACTTTTTCCTTCAAATAAATCATTCATTTTATTTCATTTTCATCATTCATTTTATCATATCATAATGCACATTCAAAATAAATTTTGGAATTGCTTCCTTCACATGTTTAGTTCTCTCGCATGTGTCCTACTTTTTCTATACTCCTCAAAAATGACAAAAAAATCTAAAATGCTGACAATTAGATTAACGAAATTTTTGGAGAACAATTATATATACTTCCAACTTGAACAAAAGTTTTATAGGTACCAATGTATGTAGCGAGTCATTATTTCTGAACATTACAGCATTTAAAGTTGAATTAATTAGAGGTCGAACGCATTGCGATGTATTCTGTAAGGTATTACAGCAAATCAAAATAATAATTATAATAAATAAAAAAAATCAATCATTCACAGGAATCCTTTTTTGTTCTGCGTTTCTACCATTTTTTGTGTATTATTTATCATTTGCAAAAAATTGATCTTACAGATGTAGGTGACTACATTTTCTCACATGTGGATTTATTTTGCTGGACAATTGCTAATGTTTCATACCATTACCTCATATGTAAAAAGAAGCATGCACAATTTGATCTTTGCTGAGATTCACAGTGGCATGACAAAGCTACACTTGAAATACTAGGTGTGTGTGTGTGTGCGCGCGCACGTGCACACGCATTTTTCCTTTCTTTCTTTCTTTAAACATTTAAAATGATTTAAAAAAAAAAGAGTGGAAATAATTATATTGTATTCCTTAAATGTTTTGAAAGAAAACCTGTGAATTTTAAACAAAAAAATTAGTTGATTCTTTGGCATAAAACATTTTAATAAAATTATCCAAATTATATTCTTGAGGAACTTGGTTTTCACTGTGAGACTATAAGACATGAATTTTCATTGTGTATGTTATTGGAGTCTTAGAATGTGAATTTAATTTTGATTACAAAATTAGTTTCCTATTAATGATATGCATACACCTGCTAGCTTTACTTTTCATCGGACAAGTACAACGGAAATTATGAGAACTATAAAAATACATATAATTCCCTTCAGAAAATGGAAAAAAAGTATTTTATGGAAAATTATATAGAAAGAAAGTATTTTAGAAATGGTGAATGATTATAGGTATTGATTCCGTAGCTTGACAACGGAAGGGGCTATGAAAAGCATGTAGCAGAAAAAGGTAAGAAGGGGATGGTGACTATGAAATAAGTATAGGGTATGATTAAGAGCAGGTGCAGGGATTTTTGCGCAAAAGGTATGAGGATATATGAGAGTATTGTTGGTTATATTTTGAGATAGGGGGGGGACAAATTTGAGGATGGAAGGGAAGGAAGAAACTAGAAGCAATACATGAAAGATTTTTATGATTGATCCTAGGAACAGACTATTGCACACCTAGTAACATAGTAAAATGAGAGATGAAGAGGCAGAAATTGAGTATAGAAATGGACAAAATGGCATGTAAGTTCCATTCCTCCAATGGATAGAGAGAGAGGGGAAAATGATTATCAAAACAAATTTTTTGAGAAATAGATAAAAACAAACTGAGAAGTTTGATTGGGAAAAGGAAAGCTCTTGGAATAATCAAGGTTACTCAGACGTGGTGTCAAGGATAAGAGGAGAATGGATAGACAAGTAAAGAAGTGATCCAGAAAAAGATTAGTTATTGCAGGAAAATTTAGGAATTCAAATTTTAATAAATGATTTAAAATTATTCTGATGGATGACCTGGATGCTATTTAAAAGGTAAATCTAGAGAAAGTGATAGCAAGATGTTGGTTAGGTAATGAAATGAGAACAAGGAAACATTGGCTGAATAGTGAGGAAAAAAATTTGGATCTGTGAGATGGTAGAGGAAAATTGGAAACATGTTTTAAAAAGATGTCTGGTTTTTGAGGAAGGAAGAATGTGGGCAAGATGGAATATCTAGGATAAGGTGAGGTGTTTATGAGAGGACAAAAGATAAGCGTTTGATAAATACAGGAAAGGGCTTAGTATGTAGAGTATTATTTGTGTATGTTGTGAATATGTATGTTGTTCTTCAACTGTAGTATTTACAAAGTAGTAAAATAAAATTCATTCATTCTCTTAATTCCCTGTAAGATAGTATGTTGTGTTAGTTGTTAATTTTATATAAGAGAGTAAAAGTTTTCTCATATACTAGTACATACAAAGTGGATACTAAGTGTAGAGAAAGCTACAAAAAACATCAAAATTTTGAAGGAGATACTTGTTTTTGGACTCACTGATACCCAAAATGTTTTCTTCCAAAACTTCTGTCTAAACCATACTCAGGAATTTTCCTAAAACATGTTTTCATGAACAATCTAGTCAGACTTAAAGACTCTGTGAATTTAAAAGATATCTGTTAATGTTTTAGGACATTTTACATGAAGCCCCTACAACATTTTGAAAAGTCACAAAACAATTGGCATATTTGTTTGATGTTGAATGTAGAAAATGGTGCTAATAACGCGCATGGGTGTAATTTCTATGAAAACCTTTGAAATTTCAAAAGTTCAAGGTTTTTTTGATTCCATCGTGCAACCACTTCATTGAAGATACATATTTTTTAACTTTCTAGTCTTACTGCACACTAGGTTGTAAAGAAAAAGTATTGTAATGTGTCAGAAATTGGCAATTTTTTGACAGATAAACTCATAAATTCAACCGTGGTAATGGAAATGTGGAATATTACTTAATTATCAGTCAGTTAAACGAATAAGACACTTAGACATTAACACTGAATAATAAATCGTTTAATGAAGAATTCCACTGCAATAATTTTGCAACAGTTCACTTTATTTCCTACAAAATTATTTATAAAACTTTGATTTATAAATGCCATTTACATACCATTAATCTAAATGGTTAACTTAGAAATTTACTCAATGAAAATCACTCATACAATTGGTAGCAATGCTAGAAACATTAATCAAATGATTCTCCAATACACAAACCAGAACATCTATTTACTCCGTCTATTATGGTTGAATATCACTTTTGCTCCATTGGTCTCATCAATGATTTTTTAATCATTGTTTAAAATCAAATTTAAAAAAGTCACAACAAGACGATTACGAGAAATATATTGAGTGACAAAAATTAAATTTGAAGTTTGTATTGTTTTTTAATTCATTGGGGAACTGGAAAATTGATATTTTCCAGAGGCTCCTGCATCAGATCTATTGGGGGATGGGTAGAGAAATGCGTTTGTAAACGATGCATAAGGTTTGTCTTCAAAATTACATCTATTAATTTGGCAATTTTTTTAAAAAAAATAAAAGTTCCTATTAGCCCAGCAAACGATATTATTACAGACACAACCCGTAGGATCACAGCAATTCCACCAATTGGTAGCATAATATTCAACTCCTCGCGGCTAAATGACAGCTTCTACTGCACTCATTGCGCCGACACGTTTATTGACGTTCTCTTGCGGCTTACCACCATTAAGCTACGTTTTCGAGATAGAAAAAAAAAAAAAAAAGAAGATCTGTAACCGCAGCCACTGCTTCCATTGTCGCGGAGGCGGCGTGCCGGTTCCCTTCCTGAAGGCCTAGTCGTCCGCCACGAGCTCTTGCAAGCGTAGGCGGCAAATCTTCTTGACTTCGTCGATGCCCGTGCGTAGCTCGTCCTCTCGGGAGCGATCCACACGCTGCTGCAGGTCTTCCAAGATCTGCTCGCAGCCCTTCTTCTCACGGGCGCATACCACGTACGGGAAGCCAAATCGCTCGCGGTACCTGCGCGCAAAAACATGGGCGTGACCAGGGGCCCACTGCCCGATCCACGGGCGGCTTTGCCACCCCTCCAAAAAGCCTAGAGTTTTCGTTTACTTTCCTTCATTTGGAAAATGAATTAAAATATTCACGTTCGCATTGTTATTATTTAAACAACAATATTGTATAGTATCATATCTATAGTAATTAATATACAATATAACTACAAATATGTTTATTATTTAACAAAAATCTACGATGCCGCCCCCCCCCCATGATTCGTCCCCAGCAGGGGCAGATCCACCAGATTTTTTTTTTGGGGGGGGGAGGCAGCAAAGATTTTTGCTAAATAATAAACATAGTTGTTATTATATTGTATATCATTCTTGTGTATGTATGATATTAAACAATATTATTTTTAGGTAATTACATAATTCCAACATAAATATTTAAATCAATTTTGCCAAATAAAGGGAGATAACAAACGAAAACTCTAGGCCTCTTGGAGGTGCATAGCCCTCCCCCTCCCGGCGGGATCCGCTACTGGTCGTGAAAGCGACGGATATAGGAGATGCGGCAGGCAAGGGGAGCCATGCAGCCACACTCCGAATCCTTTGTTTGTGTGTGGGTTTGGTTTTTTCGTGTTTCCGGGCGCGTCAACTGCTTTGGTTATTAGTCCCGTTAGTGTAGTGCATGTTTCTCTCGGGAGATGGCGGTGATCTTTCCCCGCTGGATGGCGAGATCCGGCGCCGACCTACCGTCGGCTAGTGGGGTTTTCCCCTAACCAGGACTCTCCCACCAGCAGGGCACCGCCCCAGCCGGGACAAGCTCTAAGTTCCCAACCTGTCACCCGTAATATGTGGTAGTGTAGTGCATGTTAGTGTGTGTGTGTAAGGGGGAGAGGATAGGACAAGGAGGAGGAAGGGCAGATCGCGCGCGCGGTTCGTGGCCCGTTCGGTAGGGTACTGCTCCGGCATTCACCTGGTGTTGATCGGAGAAACCACGGAAAACTACCGATCAGAGCAGCTGGCTGCTAGAATTCTCCTCCAGGCAGCGACTGAATTCGACCTAGCTGAAAAGCTAGTGTCAAAATCCTGCCACCGTCAGGACTCGAACCTAGGACCTCCCGGTCAGAGGCACTGCAGTGACATCAGTTGATGCACTGAGCTACCGCTCCCGGTGTGTGTGTTATTTTACTTCGTTTATTAAATA
Organism: Teleogryllus occipitalis; assembly: GCA_011170035.1. NCBI lineage: Eukaryota > Metazoa > Arthropoda > Insecta > Orthoptera > Gryllidae > Teleogryllus > Teleogryllus occipitalis. The sequence goes on from BLKR01013663.1 coordinate 9,334, forward strand.
CTAGCAGAATTACGCTCCGCCGTCGTCTTCCCACTCCGTCAGCGCTACTTTGACTTGGTTGTTCTCGTGCCGCAATTGCCCCCCTCGCTGTCGTCTCTTAGCTCAGTAGGTTCGTTCAGTCTACATCCCGCGCCGCCTGCTCGACCCCGCCCCGCGACGTACGGCAACGCCCAGTAATAATGAAGCCCAGGTGGACTGGGGATTGCATTTAACTAAAGCACCATCTTGCGCTGCAGCGCTATCTAGTAGAGAGTGAAATATGAATTAAGTACCTGCGTTGAACTATATCTTGACGGTAATTGACTATTACATTGACAAAAAATATTATTTAATACGACTGTACTGAACCCCAAAAATTGACCAACAATCATATAACAATTCAACAACTATTTCATCCTGTCTCTGCAGGAGGTTCGAACTGACCTGGTAGAGCGAGCAGACTCGAGTGGGGTCCGTCCGCCCGTCCGCTCGTCCGCCCGTCCGCTCGTCCGTCCGTCCGCTCGTCCGCCCGTCCGCTCGTCCGTCCGTCCGTCCGCTCGTCCGTCCGTCCGCTCGTCCGTCCGTCCGCTCGTCCGTCCGTCCGCTCGTCCGTCCGTCCGCTCGTCCGTCCGTCCGCTCGTCCGTCCGTCCGCTCGTCCGTCCGTCCGCTCGTCCGTCCGTCCGCTCGTCCGTCCGTCCGCTCGTCCGTCCGT
>BLKR01013664.1:0-10007 GCA_011170035.1 Teleogryllus occipitalis
TGTGACTACCAACTACATTAATTTATCAGTATGAGCCAAATGAATTTATTGCCATTTTTTTGTTTATTCTTGAAATTTTGCAAAATGGAAAGACATGATGTAAGGAACATTCTTAAAAAATATATAATAAGATAGGTCCCACTTATTCCACTTACAATCAATAATTCAAAATTCGTCAGAAATGTCAGTTGTCATTACCCGACAGCCTCAACTGTGAACAATAAACAAAAACAAAAAAGGGGGGTTATTTTACATTTACGTCTGGGATGCAATACTAGGGACCATCCCGGCATACGCCTTAAGCGATTGAGTAAACCCAGAAAAAACCTCAATCAGGATGGCGGCTTAAGGCCGAAATATTGAAAGGAAGAAATATCAGGGCTGAGAGTGAAAAACAAAAGAAAAGGGGAAGAGAAGCAAATGGAAGTGGACAAGAGGAGATAAGAAAGAAATGATAATGAAAAGGATACGGGGGGATCAGAAGAGAAAATATAGTGCATATAATTTTACAATTACATAACAACAGGTAGTTCTTGATGACATATACAATGCATAATCTCAATCAACAATAAGGGAAATTACCACATTAATTATTAGGTAAAGGCACTTACAAAAGGATATCTTACGGTATATAATACAGGAAGTGTCAATAAAATAATACTATGACTACTGATTTTCTTTGTAACAATAATAGTAATAAAATATATGAATAATAATAAAAGTGACAAACATCATAATTTCAGAAACATTTGTAAGCTGTAGTTTTACATAATATTTTCTTGTTTTACATTTAGAAATCTATTACATTATAGTAACAAAGTTGTATTTTAGATATAGCTATATAATTTCTCTAATTTTAAACATTGTATCAGCAGTAATTGGATTAGCTTTTACTGTATCCTGAAGTAGGAAAGGAGGAAGATGGCCAGGAGGAAGGGAGTAAGAAGAAATACTTTCGAAAATATGACTTTAAAAAAACAAAAAAAAACAGAAAAAAACGATCTAGCATGGGGGATGATATGTAATAAAGGGATCATGGTCATTGTGTCAGAAAGTAATTAAGATAAAATTGCAGATAGAACATGTGTAAACTACATTTCATTGTTTTTTATCCAGACACCAAGTTGAGTTTTGAATTTTCTAAAGTTGCTAATTCTCTTAAGATGTGTAGGTAGTGAGTTCCAGTTTCGAATTACTGTGACAGTGTAAGATTTACTGTATGACACAGTGTTGTGTCGAGGTACGCACAGCAATAATGCCGCCGAACGCGATCGCTCTAGTGTTAGCATTTTGAAGTTCTTAGACATGTGTGTTTGAAGGCCGTTGTACAAGATTTTATGGAGAAGCAAGAGGCTATGCAATGTTCTTCTTTTTTCAATGGAGCTAATTTTTGTCTGTCTGTAGTACGCAGATACGTGATCGTACTTACGAAGATCGAATATGAAACGAATGCATGCGTTTTGTGCTGTTTGCAACTTCCGTTGTTGCTTGGTTTTTAAGTCAGTGAGCAAGAAATCACAGTAATCGAAATGGGGCATAATTAGTGACGTAATCAGGTTCATACGTGTGTTTATAGGAAGTAGTTCTCGTACGCGTTTTAAGGAGTGGAGGTCTTTGAAGACTTTTTGACAAATCTTACTTACATGCGTAGTCCAGCTGAGAGTGCTGTCTAAATGCATTCCTAGGTTCTTTACGTCGTTACACCAGGGTAGAGGGGAGCCATTTATACTAATGGACGGAAGGGTTTTCTCTAATTTGTTGATGGCGTTGCGGGAGCCTATCAGTAAGCTTTGGGACTTATTTGGGTTTAATAAAAGTCCTAGGGCTGCGGTCCATTTATTGAGAGCATTTAGGTCCTCATTTATTTTCTGAACTAAAGAGTTAAGCTCCGACGGATGTCCGCTGACATATAGTTGAAGGTCATCTGCGTACATTTTATAGTGACAGTATTTAAGACATTGTCCTACGTCGTTTACGTAAATTAAGAATGCTAAGGGTCCTAGAACTGTTCCCTGTGCAATACCCCGGGCGGTTCTAATGGCGCTGGATCGGTTTTCACCTGATACTACGACTTGTTGACGACCTGAAAGATATTGTGAGAACCACCGTATCGTGGGTTTAGCGAAGCCCAATGCTTTCATTTTCTCTAGCAGGATATCATGATCAACCGAGTCAAATGCTTTACTGAAATCTAAGAGAATAAGTATTGTTAATTTACCGTTGTCAATGGCGATTCTGGCCTCTTCAATTAAGCTTAAAAGCACAGTTCCTGTACTTCTACCTGATCGGAAACCATGTTGATGTTCACTTAAGAGATTTTTGCTGTCTAAATAGTTCGTTATTTGATGTCGTGCAATTTTTTCTAATACTTTAGAAATTGTGGGTAGAATACTAATAGGTCTGTACTCAGGAGGATTTGTTGATTTAGGAAGAGGATGGACAAGTGCAGTTTTCCAAGAGGTCGGATAAGTTCCACTTATGAGAGAAAAATTTATTATATCTGTTACAATGGGATATATTATTTCGGCACAAAGTTTCAGTAATTTGGCATTAATATTGTCTACTCCAGAGGCGTTTGATTTTAGACTCTGAATAGTTTTAAGGACGTCAATATGACTTGTACACGCGAAGAAAAATTCTTCTGGAGTATTTCTAGAATGGAACTGTAAGTTTGATAGAGTCATGCTTTTTAATGAACTTTCGAAATGGGGAGCCATATTAGCGAAACGTTGGTTTAGGGAGTCTAGAGGTATATCAATTTGAAGCGGTGCTCGTGATCTGCCTATGCCAAGAGTGCGTAAAGATTTCCATACTTGTTTCGAGTCGCCATTTGTGCCCAAAACTTTGTGGTAATATTTACATTTCGCGTTTCTCAATTTTTGTGTAACAACATTTCTTAATTTTTTGTATTTAATTCTGTCGTTTTCGCATTTTGAATTTCGAAAAATTTTGAAGGCAGCGTCCCTTTGTTTCATTAAGCCACGTATTTCCTCTGTTATCCAAGGTGCCGGCGGACGTGTTGCACGAGCCTTTCTTACGGGTATGTGTCGATTAATCAGCTCCGTCAATTGATGAGTAGAAGTATTTACTTTTCTATCTAACGAACTTTCTTGAGAGACAAGATGCCAGGGCATAGACATACCGTCAGAGAGAAATAATTCAAAATTGAATCTTTTGAAGTCGCGGTATTTGAAAACTGTTGGCGTATATCTAGGGCATTTCATATTGTATGAGACGTATATGAGATCGTGTTTAGATATTCCAGGAACTGGTGATTGGTCATGAAATTTCACTTTGTCAAGATTCGATACAACGATATGATCTATCCAAGTATCTGTGCTGATTGTATGGTGAGTTGCATTTAGTGGTAAGATAGAAAGATTCATTTCGCCAAAAATACGTTTGAATTTGTCGGCATGCGACGTAGATTTCAGAAGATTACAATTGAAATCGCCCATCAGTATTACGTTATCGTATTTACTTGAGCAAAGCGCAATTTCTTTGTCGATAGCTTCGATATTCCCTGTTTTAGGAGGACAGTACACTACGCCTAGGGCACATTTTTTGTTAAATATGGAAATTTCAATAAAGAGATATTCGTTATTCTGATTAACGTTATCTGCTGATGAAGTTATGTATTTATAAGTGAGATCATCGCGAAGGTAAATACCGACACCACCTCCCTGAGACGCGATATGTGGGTTCCGGTCACTTCTAAGAAAACGGTATCCAGGAATTGTGACAAGTGTTGTAGCAAGTGACATCTTTAGCCACGTTTCGCTAATAAGGAGAGCATGAAAACGGTGGGTTGAAATTAGTTCTCGCACTTCATCAAGATGACAATATAGCGATTGAGCATTTACATGACCTACAAATAAAGTTCGCGATGAAGATTTTGATATGGAGGAGTAAGTATTATGAGTAAGTGTTATTGGTTGGTTGCTTTGTCCATGTAATGAGGAAAGGTGTAGGGGATTCATGCTGGCGGCCATGCTTTCAGAAAGGTTGTAGAGAAAAGATGAAGGAAGAAAAGATGCTTAGAGGGGTGGGGAGGAAAGAGAGGATCCTTGGAAATTCCAAGCTAAGGGAGTGTTAAGCTGTGGGGTAGGGGTGGGGAGCGCTTACTTAGGTGGAAATGGCCTGCAAGTCGGCAATTGTCTGCGCGCGGGCTTTCCTGCTACCTGCTTTGATGACTATTGTGCCATCTTCCGTCCAGACGTTCCGCAGGCCAAATTTATCAATGGCCGCTCTCAGAACCTCCAGACGGGATCTTGTGAGGTCTTCTCGTATTGTGACACCGGTATTTTTCAATTGTCTTTTCTCCCGAAAGACTTCACGACGCTTCCTGTAACTTACAAATTTTACAATGAGCGGTCGTGTTTTTCCTGGAATCTTGGGTCCTACTCTATGACATCTATCAATGTCGTTCAGGCTCAAATCGACACTTATCTGTTTTGCCACATCAAGCGCAAGTTGATCTGGGTTTTCATTATCTCTTTCCTTGACTCCGAAGATCCGCAAGGAATTCCGCCGCGTATACATCTCAAGTTGGTCTGTTCTCACGTCAAGCTCTGCTTTCAGATTTTTAATTTCTCTGTCTCTGTCTTCAATTTCCCTGCGCAAATTATTTATTAAATCAATTGTTAAAGATTACATGCTATCTCAACAATGCTAGTGGCTAAACTGTTCTGCCTATTTTCTCCTTCCTTTTTTAGTTTTATTTAGTCTGTGAATTTAAAACCGATATTTTAATTTTCAGGGGGGGGGGTACTTTACATGGGACATTTTTCAAATTCGTAAAATACTTCATTGTTTTTTATTAAACTTTGTTGTTGGATAGTGGGAAGGACGTTTAAGAGAATTGTGAGGTCTCATGTTCGTTGAAAAAACTAATATTTCGAAAATTGTAAAAGTTGAAAGATTTTTCGGCATCTTCCTACAACTAAAATATTAAAGAGAGGTAGTATTTTTTAAATGAAAACTGTTCCTTAAAGATAGATTTTAAATTAAGGTCAGGTACAATTTTTCGAAAATGTGAGTACTTTTCTCGTTATTTTGCGCGAATATACGTACAAGAAAGTACGTGCTGTTTTAGAACCGTTAGTGATATAATATATTCATTTAAATACCCACTATTTATTCGCCGAGTTGAAGGCGTAAAAGTAAACTCTTTGTACATTCAGAGTTTATAACAATGTTTGCCAGCAGTCTGCGGGGCACCGCACCCGCCCGAACAAGTCCTAAGTATCCGACCGGTCTCCCGGCATGAGTGGTAGTTAAGTGCATGTTAGTGTAAATGTGTGTGTGTGTGTGGGGGGGGTGAGGTTAGCAAAAGGAAGAGGAACGAAAGATCGCGCGTGGTCCGTGGCCCGTGTGTCAGGGTACTCCTCCCGCATACGCCTGGTGTTGATCGGAGAAACCACGGAAAACTACACAGCAGCCGGCCGCTAGAATTCTCCGCTAGACAGCGACTGACTTCGACCTAGCTGAAAAGCGCGTGTCGAAAATCCTGTCGCAGTCAGGACTCGACACTAGGACCTCCGGTCAGAAGCACTACAGTGACATCAGTTGATGCACTTAGCCACCGCTCCCATCTGTAGGTAGTGTGGGGAGTGAAGTGCACAACGCACGAAAGCAATTGATATCGGCGGGGTTTATGCGTCGCACGTCGCGAAGTGCAAATTGCATTCACAAGAAGACGCTCTAAGCCCTCAGAATCTTCCATCGCGACTCTCCAACTCGCGGGAGGGAAGTAGTTAGCGCGCGCGTCGCAGCTGTTAAGAATTACTGTGGCTGCCGAAACAAAGGAGAGACGGCGAGCGTGACTAGGGGAGGGGGCGCAGGTCGGGGAAGTGCTCTCGCCCCTCCCCCGAAACTCTTGTTGGTTGTTCCCTGCAGAACTCGCTGCGCGCACCCTCAGCCAAATTCTCCTGCGTCAACTCAAACCGGGAGAGAGGGCAGCAGGTGATGTCATTGTAGTCCCCCTGAATGGGAGGTCCTAGGTTCGAGCCCCGACGGTGGCAGGATTTTAGACACTGGCTAGTCAGCTAGGACGAATTCTGTCGGTGTCTGGAGGGAAATAATAGCGGCCGGCCTCTCTGATTGGTAGTTTTACGTGGTTTCTTCGATCATCTCCAGGCGAATGCCGGAGCAGTACCCTAACAAACGGGCTACAGACCACGCGTGATCTTCCTTTCCATTTTCCATGTCATATTCGATCCCTTATACACACACACACATACTTACACTAACATGCACTACACCACCACATATTCTGGGAGACCGGTCGGGAGCTTACGTAGTGCTTGTCCCGACTAAGGTAGTGCCTCGCTGGTGGGAGATACCTGGTTATGGGGAAAAACCCTAGCCTACGGTAGGTCGCCATTCAGTGGTGGAAGAACTCAGCCATCTCACGAGTAAAACATACACTACACTCGCGGGACTAGAGACCCTAACAATTGACGCTTCAGGAATCACTAACAATCAATCAATCAATCGTCAACTCAACGGGAAATCTGCGGAGCCGACTCTCGATTCGCTAAGCCGTTTCATTGCATTTCTTTCGATTCGCCCTACTCCTTGACCTCTGCTCTTAATGTTCTCCTTTCTCAATCCTGCAAGCTTTATATTAATCCGCGCTGACTCCTGTTATTGGAACAAATCTAACATTTCTTCAGTTTTTTTGTAAGGATTTTTAACTGCTTAGCGATGCCTTTCACGTGAATGAGTTTTTCAACTACTAGCCTTTCTTTACCTGTTTTCTGAGATATAGTCTATCTGGCTTTTTCGTCTTACCATCCATCGAGAACTGCAATCACAAATCTCCGTTCCCAAGGCAGATACATTTCTAGTCTTGTTTCCTCTGTGCTTCAAAACTTCCGATATCCATGTATATTTGGCTTTATACATTAAATGTCCCGTAAAGGGTAATTAGCCTCGGCGCTGTTATATCTCGGGGTTTCTAGTCAGTCACCCAATCAGGAATACGCGATGTCTCGAATTCATATAACCTTCGTGACTTCACGTAGAAAACGAATTCGGATAGCGACACCGATTTTGTGGTCGTAGCCTTTCAATTGAACCAGCCCAGCATTCGCCTGGATAACGGAGGGAAATCACGAAAACTGCGGTTAGGGAGGCAGGTCTGAATGACGGGAATCGAACCTGGGCCTCCAGAATGCGAAGTCAAAACTCTGCGCATTCGCTAAGCCCTGAGTCAATTCGCTCGGTGATATCCAAGCACTCCTTGCTTACAACTGTCTAGACCACCATACTAATCTGCGTTTACTCTCGTAAGGACCTTTCCTTCTTCATTTCGACATTTGACTTCAGGCCCCGTTTCTCTCTTCGACCCTCAATTTATGCCTACTCTGCCATCCAATCTCCATTCCACATTATCTCCTTGCTTCCTCCGCCCCCTCATTACCCCCTCGCCACGCTCCTAGCACTTCCCTTCTGCAAAATTCAGCTGCAAGACATTAGTGTGACTGGCGCAACAAAGCCGGCACCAAAGCCATCTCGGGATCAGTTACGTCGGGGCGGTGGTCTTTAAGGACAACTGCATGCGCGGGTTGAAAGGAAATTGGGACTCCAGCACCCCACAACACTTGTTTCTAGCGTCTCCTCGCCATTTCCCTCTTAACTCACTAAGCTCCGCTCCGCCCTGCTCCATCCTGTAGCGTTCCGCCCTGCCTTGCTCCCTCCTTTCCGCTCCGTCTCGTCCACCCCGTCCCACGCTATCCCGTCCCGTCCAACCATGTCTCGCCCTTGCTTAACCGTCTCCTGCTTCCCCAACACCACCACTAAGGGCCGTATTTATAAACCTCTGACAGGGCCGGTTTTGCGATTTATGAGCGGCCCTCAGCCAATTGGAGTCGCCCCTTGACCTCCCAGCAAACCCCCAAATGGCAGGCCCCTAAGAGCGCTGCTGGCAGAGCTTCATAAATACGACCCTAACTCTACTCGCTGGCTGCGCCCCACAACGTTCCTCTTTGCATCGCCCCGACAGGCTCCGCCCTATCCTACTTTGAGCCGCATCGCCCTGTCTCTCTCTGCATCGTCACGTCCCGCCGCATCCCCTCCCCTACCTTCCTGTATCTTACTGCACTATACCGGAGCATCCCTTCTCGCTCGCTCTAATCTCTTTCGCTCCGCTGTGTCCTGATCCACCTCCGCCGTTCTCCGTCATACCACGCAACACACCGCCATGTCCCTCCCTGCTCCACCCTGACCCGCTCCGCCTCGTCTCATCCCGAGCTTTTCTGTCCCATCCCACATCGTCCCGCACGGCACTGCACCATTCTGTCCCGTCCCTCCTCGCACAACCTAATCTCCGCTCCGCTGTGTCCCCCTTCACATCCGCCACTCACCTCATTCTTCGCCACACACCGCCACACCCCTCTCCGCTAGAAATAGTTCAATCCCTACCCGTTCCCTTCTGTCCCCCAACCGTCCCGCACCAACCTGTCCCGTCCCTCCAAGCGCACCCTTGCCTCCTCCATTCCGCATTTCCCCGCTGCGCCGTTCCCCGCCCCACCTTTCCCCGCTGTTTGAGTTCCATCACGCCCCATCCCGCCACCTCTCCTTCCGCCCTGTACCTTACTGCACCATCCCTATCGGGAGTGGTAGCTCAGTGCATCAGCTGATGTCACTGCTGCGCCTCTGACCGGGAGGTCCTAGGTTCGAGTCCTGACGACGGCAGGATTTTCGACACTAGCTTTTCAACTAGGTCGAATTCAATCGCTGTCTGGAGGAAAATTGTAGCGGCCGGCTACTCTGATCCGTAGTTTTCCGTGGTTTCTCCGATCAACACCAGGCAAATGCTAGAGCAGTACCCTACAAAACGGGCCACAGACCGCGCGCGATCTTTCCTTCCTCTTCCTTGTTCTATCCTCTCCCCTTACACACACACACACACTTAAAACTAACATGCACTACACTAGCACATATTCCGGGAGACCGGTCGGGAGCTTAGAGCTTGTCCCGTCTGAATTGGTGCCCCGCTGATGGGAGAGTTCCGGTTAGGGGGAAACCGCACTAGGCGACGGTAGGTCGGCGCCGGATCTCGCCATCCAGTGGGAGAAGATCACTGCCATCCCCCGGGGAAAACATGCACTACACTTACGGGGCTAATGACCTAAGCTGTCGACGTGCCCGGAATCACCAACCAACCAACTGCACCATCCCGTCGCACCCCCGCCCCTTGCGTCTTTCCACCCAGCTCCGTTCTCGTGGGCGGCGCCACTCGACCGATTAGTCGGCTAATGAGCTCCACCGTCTGGGTGCTCCGGGCGGGGAGAGGAGCGTGGCGGGGGGGGAGGAGCTGCTCGCGCCATTAGCCCAGCGCTCCCACCTCTTCACTTTAGAGCGCTAATCGAATAACCTGCAAAGGAAGCAGTATGAGTCTCAGCGTGTTTCTTGAAGTGATGCCACGATTCATATAGTTCGAAGGCGATAATCATATACTAAAGGTAAACTATCCCAAATTCCAATGCTATATAGCTACTATAAAAATGTATGCATTGTGAAGTCGTGCTTCATTCATTTGGCGTTTAACGAGTAAAGAAAATTTTAAAATAGGAAACTGTTATTTAAGCAAAGTGATATTGTTACGCTCTACTTTATAGCGAATATTAGGTAGCAATAATTGGAAGAGGTTTATTTACTAGATTTTAGTCTCGTTGATATTTTTGAGAGCATGTCAGAGAATGGAAAATGTATTATATGTTACCAATATGTAAATAATTATCGTCTGTTTTACCATAGATAAATGAGTAATGTGAAGATCTTCTTTCTTCAAACGTTTACTCAACACAATTTTTTCATTCAACTGGAATATTTTTTTTAATGAACTGTTTTACTACCATTCAGGAAACAACTAAGTATATAAACCTATCTCAGTATTCTTCGAACTCAAACCAACATAGAATCCAAATAATACATAAGACACAAATAATTTTTATTGCCTATTTTGAAATTATATGGTACTATTCATAATTGTGACTAAC
>BLKR01014745.1:0-60000 GCA_011170035.1 Teleogryllus occipitalis
GCCCGCCGCCTCGGCGCGCGCAGATAACGGGAAATGTTCGCTTTCTAGCAGCCCTTGCGACGGACATTTTCACCAAGCATTTTAACATGCGTTTGAAAATGTAATTTAAATTAGTAATTCGGCGTTGCCATACGTGGGCGACTGTCCCATTACATTTACCACCTCCACCGTCTAGCTGTGAAATCGGCGAGAAACAACGATTTCATGGCTAAAAAAACTAATTCTCTCTAAAATTCTCTTTGCTGAAGATATGAATATCTTTACCATGAATACAATACCAAATGTTTCGAATTGGTTTCGTAATAATGAATTAATAAAAAACGGATGAAAAACAGTTTCAATGCAATTTTCCATTTCAAATAAAGAGCTGTTCCCACAATTGAATATGAATGTGGGTGACATTATAGATGTTGAGATAAAATTGCCGTGTCTCTCAGTCCAGTGAAACCTGGGAATATCCATATAAATGGATTAAAGACAAAATCAAGTTCATTATGCTTAGCGTTCAGATTTCTTTCGAATTCAGTTATACTGGTCGTGTATATTTCGAGAATGTTCGTTCCCACATGAGATATGGCCGAATATTGTAGAGAAACACACCCTGTAGCTCTCTGTCCTTTAAATTATAGAATTTACTTTTGCGAATAATACGCAAATCCTACCCACGTGGTTCTTATAAGGCTGAAAGCTGGGAATTCCATCATTGCGTTGCCTGAGGTTTTACGAATGCAGATGTCTATAACTAGAACAGTCGATTTATTAATCACATTCATTAGGTGAAAGTTTCAACAGCTCACTATCCAAAATTCATATACAATACATAGAGAATATTTTACGATGCTTTGTCAGATGAATAGTAAACGATTAAAAGCGATTCACAGGTTCAAGTGCCAGGTAAACACTTTTCTGCTGCATAACTGTTTATGTACAATTAGCGAGTCCTGATGACCTACGGAGGTCTGTATTGCGTGCCTCTATACTCTTTCTTGACCTCTGCTTCTTGTAGACCGGCAGCCAGTCTTTGACCAACCGGCTTGAACTCGGACTTTGAACTCCAGGGTGAGCGGGGGATCCACGGCGGATGAGTGCCCCCTTTATATGTCTCAACACTGGCACCCCTTTGGGGTGTCCCTTTGTTGGACTCCAAGGTGGGTGAAAGGCCCGAAGACTAATCACGGTCCCTCTTGTGGAACGTAAATTACCTCCCCTGCCCGATCCGCAAGGAAGAGACGTTCAGAAAGAACTGTTGAGCTGAACAATTTTTTGTGTCAAGGAAGATGACAAACCATTTGTTTGAAGCACACGTGAATGAGCGAATTCACAATCCAGAAGACAGAGCAGATTGCAGAGCTCCAGGTGGTAGTGACCACTCACGCAACCCTCAGTCTCTGCAACGGGTAAACAATGAAAGCTTCGCTTCGGAGAGGGACGTCTTTCTTCCCTGCGTCACGGCAGGGGTCACTGCGGTGTACCGTATCAGTGAGGTGCACGGGAAAGTAATCTCAACTTCTACTGATCTGTACATTTGATTACTTGTTCCTCCCGGAAAGGATCAGTTGCAGATTACCACCTTCGCGTTCGGCAGTATGCGCTTAACACTTTGCGCTGTTTCAAGTTTCAAAGTTTTGGCCATTCACTACAAAATACATGACAGCCCAGTGTGCGGAACGTGCTGGACACCACGACCATGCACGAACCACAACCCTGCCCTACACCACAGCATTATATCAACTGCGAAAGTGACCATCCGGCCACCTCCAACCAGTGCAATACCTTTTTCAGCAAGAGGGAGAGTCAGAAGATAAGTCTCCGAGGTTTCATTCCCAGAAGCCAAACGTCGGTACCAGGCAAGGAACACGTTCATGATTGTTCTCCAATGCTCTAGAGAACGTGTTATCAACGGTAACAGCGAGCTGCCGAACACAACGTGGTGTCACTATTTTGACGCATTTCTGCAGTTCAGGTGTCTCCTGTAGACCTCTCTAAAGATACTTCATCCTTCCTTTCTCATCCCACTCCCCAAATTTTCGTCCTTGAAGCCCCATCCACACACTCCTACTTCCGAGGCTCGCTTTAAGAAAACCTCCTGCCCCCCTAGATTTCGCTCACGTGGGTCATAAAATCGGGTAGACCTACCAACAGAGGCGCCTATTTTCAGCAGCAGACAAGATGCTGTGGTGGAGGAACTCCACGAAAATTTACCACCTTTCAAACTTACCACCTTATTGTTAATTGAATTAGTAATAAAATTTGAATTAAAAAATATTAAAATGGATTTTTAGTATAACTCTTCGTTAGGCGCACATGTTTCTAGAAGACCCATTGCATTTTAAGAACTTGATATCTAGCTGTGCCGTAGGTGTAAGATGAGATTGATGACATCCTGTGTTGAACGATTCTGCATCCGGTGGCGAGGTTACCGCAAGATATACCGGAGAGCGATAGGTCACGTAGTTCGTCTTTCCGACCGCGCGCGACGCGTGGGACCAGATATACTCTTTGCGTGGGACTGCCAGACCCCACACGTCGAAAGGCGTCACATGCGCTTCGTGGAATTTCTTCGTGCCTTTGATATCTTTACCAATAAATAATATATAATATATAATTCTTGAATGGAGTGTTCGAGTTTTGTGTGTTGGATATTTTGAGTCCATTTATATATATATATATATATATATATATATATATATATATATATATATATATAATCTCACGAAGAGACTAAAACCACCAAATTCAACATCATATGCTCCCCAAAAAAATTTCGTCACAATGTTTATTTCCGAAACTACTTCCAACGAAATCCTCAAAATAGTCACTAAACTAAAAAATAAATATTCATCTGCTTTAGATGAATTTCCCGATCGTTTATTAAAAACGTGTGCACCTGCCATTATACACACATTAACTCACATTTCCAATGCTTCCTTGTGCACAGGAATATTTCCAGGTATTTTCTAAACAGTAAAAATTAAGCTACTTTTTAAAAAAGGGAACAAAAATGAAATTCAAAATTACCGGTCAATTTATCTTTTGTCAGTTTTCTTAAAAATATTAGAGGGGCTTTTCTATACGCGAATGGAAATTCTTCTCAGGAAAAATGAAGCGTTTTCAGACTCGCAACACGGTTTCAGGAAATCAAAATTACGGAAACTGCCATTTTTTCTTTCCTTAAAGATGTTGCTTCATTAATGGACCAAAATGAACCCATTCGGATATTTTTACATCTTTCGAAAGCTTTTGACGTTATTAACCATAACATCTTCTCAAAATTACCTTCTTAAAGAATTCGTGGTATTGCCCTAGATTGGATAACCTCGTACCTTAAACATCTATCTCAAAGAGTAGAAATACCGAACTGTCACGAAAGGACATTATTTACTTATCTTTCCAATTCTTTGCCAATTGAACATGGGGTCCCACAAGGTTCGATCTTAGGGCCTATCCTCTTTCAGTTGTATGTAAACGATATGCCCTCATCTATTAAAAATGGAAGAACAGTTCTGTTTGCCGATGACACGAATGTTCTTTGCAAAAAAGAAACAATAAATAGTACAATTTCAGAAGTTTCAAATTGGTTTTGTAATAACAAGTTAATAGTTAACGAAGGAAAAACTGTCTCAATGCAATTTTGCGTTTCAAATCGGCAATCGTGTACTCCATTGAAAATGAACAATATGCAATTAGCTGATGTTAAGGTAACATTTCTAGGTCTCTCAATTCAATCAAACCACAAATGGAAGGTACATACAACAGAATTAAACACTAAATTAAGCTCATAATGTTATTCTTTCTAATTCTGTCAGCCTTCATGCAGCTCGTTGTGTGTATTTTGCAAATGTACATGCCCGCCTGAGGTATGGCATAATATTCCTTTAGTGCCCAGACATTTAGATTGCAAAATAAAATTTTCCGAATAATGAAAAAATGCCATCCACGTGATCCCTGCAAGCCTCTTTTCATTGAGCTTGGAATCTTACCATTGCCTTGCCTATTTATTTACGAATCTGTAGTATTTGTCGAAACTGGCTTACTTAACAGTGGGAACATATTTTCATGTAATACTGATATTTATAGTTACAACACTAGACGTAGAAATCACGTTCACCAAGTGTTAGTATAAACAGCTCACTACAAGAAATCAACATACAATACATGTACGTTACTTCACAACGCATTTCCAGATGAAATTAAACAATTAAAATTGGCACACAAATTTAAGTTCAAAGAAAAACCTTTTCTGCTGCAAAACTGTTTCTATACAATTGGACCCTGTACTGATCGTCAAAAAGAAAACTGCTTTCTTTAACAAAACCAAGATATAGTATAATGAATTAGTTTACATTTGCATTTATAATTAAAAAAAGACTTAAATGCCTGTAATAAGTAATGTACTTCAGCTTCCGGGTCAGTGACCCCCATTTCGATCGGTCCAGTTTCCCTGATCCATTGAGCAAATGCTGAGATGACCCCTTGATTTGCTTCTGGACGTAAATGTAGCTTCACTATGCGCACGTTTTGTTGAGCTTTCCTTTTGCTTGTAGTGGTAGTAGAGTTTAGGGTGAGTTTCTATTTCGTTAGCAGTACAGAAAAATCAAATCCGTTCGTTTGCCGTTACAAATAATTTTCTATAATTCGGCAACGAAAATATCTAGTTTTTCAAATGTTAATCTCGCTTTTTTAAATTTATTATTATTATTATTATTATTATTATTATTATTACGATTATTTTTTTCATCTTTCAACTATTAAAAGTGAAATTGTTGGGAAGGGATTCTGAAACTCAAGAAAGCGTGCGCAAATGATTTTCTCCCCCATACGTCACATACAGTTTTTGACTAAATAAATAAATACATAAGGGTCACACATTGCTCTCGTGACACGTCAACTAATGCGGAAGGGCTTTCCTGCCCCCCTCCAAACGCAAGAGGGTAAATAAAAATACACATACAAAATGGAATTTTTTCCCAAAAATACATGTCAAAATTCTACATTCTGATTATATTGGTTCTGTTCATTATGAAACTTCATCTCTCATTTAATTGAAAATTCCTCCCACGTGATGATGAACTGGAGTACTTGCGAAAATAACCATTAGCATTTTCTCATATGCAAAACATACAAGGAAAAAAAACACAAATCATTACTAAAATTCTAAACAGCCGGACAGTCACTTCTTCCGTATTTACAACACCCCCTCGTCCACTAGAGTTCCTAGCTTATAAGGTACACGTTCTCTAATAGTTCAATCATTTTCATAAGTTTATTAAAATTGAAATTTCACAAACAGTATCCGTTCAGTACTTATCGCTTGTAGCGTCTGCTGCGAATTCCTTTACAGCCGATGGTAGCGTCTTAGGATCCACTCGTTACTTCCCAGGTACCATGCAAACAAAGTCGAAAATCCCGCTGACTATGGGTCGCAAACTTGCCCGTGATGTTGCGAGCGCCTCCGACCTCGGCACTAGAGGTCGCAACTGCCCCAGACAATGACGCCAGCGCTTCCCGCCGCCCTGGTGGCTGACGATCTTTGGCTCGCCACGACTCTTCCGACCGGGGCACTAGCACCCTCCGTCAGTCTGTTTGTTCTCACTTTATCTTCGCCAAATAATGCAGTCGCTACCCGATCACCAGAAAACGTTTTCTACACGCGACGTTATGATCAGTTGCCGCATGATCGCTTTGCTGGCCCAACAATACATGAATTCAAGTTTCGCTTTTACTTCGGAGTCCGCTGCCTAACTCCAAATCTCTTGCCACTCCGCGCGTCACCACTGAGCACACTTTTCCGACTACCTCCAGCTTTTTCCCCTTTCTCTTACCATCTGCTCACCCCTCTCGCTGCCGCCACACCATGTTCCACCAGACACGACTGATAACGCCGCTTGGAGCTCCGTGGTTTCCACAGAACAGCACTTCCACCCGGCGCGCGGTTTTCAAATGTGATTGAGACGGCGACCCACTACAAAAAGGTTTTAACGTCACACATGTAGTGCACCGGTAATTGGTGAATGGCGGGGCACACACGATAAATTCGTTAAGTGGGCGCCAAGCGTGCATCTTACCTGCCATCCTGCTACGACATTGAGAACCTCAGGGCACTGGGTGCTCTGGGTCGAAGGAATGCATTACGTCTATTTGCTATTTTAACAATACACAGAGATGCAATTTTATAAGGTTTATTTATTTTTTATTTATTTTACGTCAAAAAAAACAGTTAAAAACTGCGTATGACGTGCTATGGGGAAAAGTGAATTGTGTGCACATTTTCAAAATTCTGTGATCCCTACACTAAGTCATATACTACTTAAATTTTGAATTTTGAAAGGGAGAAAAAAAACAAAAAAACTCCCATGTAATAAAATCTATTTTCAAGGATAAATAAGCAATAAATTTTGGCTCTTATTACTTCCTGCCGCGACAACATGGAAACGATAATTTGAATAATTGTATTTCCCACTGAATTCTAGAAGACGTGCACAGAAAATGAAGTTACATTTATGTCCAGAAGCAAAACAAGGGGCCATCTCAGCATTTGCTCCATGGATCAGGGAAACTGGAGGAAAAACCTGATCGAGATGGAGGTCATTGACCGGAAGCTGTGTTACAATAGTTGTTACAGGTTGTTTATACTCATTTATACAGTCGAAATGGTAATTAATGCATTATGTATGATTGTTAAAATTAATGTTACTTTTCTTGTGATGCTCAGTATAGTCTCTAATTGTATAGAAACAGTTATGCAGCAGAAACGATTTCACTTGGGATTTAAACTTTTCTATTGAATTTAATCGTTTAATGTCATCTGGCAAAGTGTTGTAAAATAATGTACATGTATTGTATGTGAATTTTTGTAATGAGCTGTTGATACTGTCACCTGATGAATATGATTTCTACGTCGAGTGTTATAGTAATAGACTTCGGCATTTTCTGAAAAAATATTCCCGCCCTTGAGCAAGTCATTTGTTACAAAAACCACTGATTCGTAAATAAAAAGACACGGTAATGGTAGAATTCCTAGATTAATGAAGAGAGGCTTACATGAATCACGTGGGTGGGATTTGGTTATTATTCGTACAATTCGTTTTTGTAATCTAAAAGTCTGGGAGCTATAAAATGTATTTCCCCAGAATAATATGCCATATCTCAGGCGGGAATGAACATTCGCGAAGTATACACAACGAGCAGTATGAAGGCTGACTGAATTTGCAAGAATTCTGAACGCGTAGCATAATGAACTTAATTTTGTGTTCAATTCATTTAAATGGACGTTCCATTTAAGGTTTGACTGAATTGAGAGACCAAAAAATTTTGTTGCCTTAACATCAGTCAATGGTACACCGTTCATTTTCAATGGAGCACAGAATTGTTTATTTGAAATGGAAAACTGCATTAAAACCGTTTTCTTTTCGTTTACTATTAATTTGTTATTTCGGAACCAATTTGAAACATCTGATATTGTACTATTTACGGTTTCTTTATTGCAAAGGATGTAGCCACCGTCTTAAATGGTGTAACCACCGTCTTAAATGCCAGGAACACGTAATTGACAAATAGAAAGCTCTTAAATACAATTTGAAATTACTATTTTCTTACCAATCTCCAGTCCAAAACTGTTGTTCAACTTAAATGTAGGTGACAAATACACAAAAATAATGATGGCGATGATCGTATTACCCCACTTCGGTGGGATTACACGCCGTCGCATGCCCGAGAAGCCAGCAGGCGGCCGCGACCAAGCTCGAAGCGATGAACTAAGATGGCGTTACGCGAGACGAAGCAGTCGCACGCTACCTCGGAAGCGTTCGCTCACCCTTTTAATTGCTTTCAGGGTGACTGTCCGACTGACTCACTACACGGAATTAATTCCGATTGAGTGAATGATGGATAGTCGGATCGCTTAGGTCGGCAGGTACTCGTCAGTCACACGCCAGTAGATAGTTGACTCTGCTTAAGTTGTTTAAGACTAGTCTTATAAAGTCCTGCTCTCTGAACTCACTGGCTCAAGTCTATCTTACATTCCTAGCTCGAGTGTTCTCTCTCACGTCCCCAACTGAAGTGTTTTCTCTCCAACCGAGTGTCCCCTCTGACGTTCCTGAATCGAGTGTCCCCTCTGACGTTGCTAAATCGAGCGTCCCCTCGGACATGGTAAATCGAGCGTCCCATCTGACGTTGCGTGGTGGACGGGCCCTCGGAGGAGGCCCGTGGGAGACTTGAGCGTGACGAAATGCTCGTGAAGGTCACCTGCACCGGGTAGTAGAATGGCGTGACAGAGGGGTCGGGCGCGCGATGTGACTCGTTTCAATATATTTTACAAGTGTAGCGTCACGGTGGCGGCCGTGGGTGGGAGGAGGAGAGGAAGTATCGCATACCTGCGGGCATGAATAGCTGGCTTTGAGATACATTTAGACAAAAGGGACGCCAGCTTGACCGGGAAGGTCACGTGGTAGACGCGAGCCTCCCTCCTACATCTAGAACAGTCACGTGACGGCTGCACTCTGGTATAAAATCGAGCCGACTCAAACGGTGGGTTTTATTCTGGAAACCTCGCGCGATGCGCAAAACTTTACGCCCAGGCTGGAGCGTGTCGTGCCTAGTGCACGGGTGACGAGGTCACGGTAGCGGCGTGGGAGTAGCGTCAGAGGAGGCGGGGCCTCCCTAGCTATGTGGGGTACTCACAGGGAAATACAAGTGTGTAGGTTCGGAGCAGAAGTTGGTTATTGTACATACATGTAAATAAACTTGTACATACTTGTAAATGTCTGTGTGTTTTTCTCCATGACGCCACAACATGTCTTAAGTCTATTGGGAGGATTGCTCGCCAGGGTGGGCACCTTGCCTTGCGCATCAACCGCTTCCCTTTCTAGCGCACCTCTTGAATTCTCCGGAATGGCTGGAATCCGGATCCCGCCGGAACGCAGAATCCGTCACTGGCTCCTCCCTGCTTAAGCCAGGGCGAGATCACCCCCCCCCACCTGAGAACTAGCTTTCCAGGCTAGCAAAGGAGTGAAATTAAGTGCCACTCACATGCGCCGGGAGAAGTCCTTCCTCTTTGCACAGAGTATCGGGCCTCTGCCAGGTCGAAGCCAAGTGCTCAAATGGCTGGAACCTAGGCCACCTGACAGAACGTTTAATGCTCCCGTCTGGACTTTTATATGTGGGTTTGAGACCCGTCGCCAGCTGCTCAGAGTATGCCGGCGAACGAATCCTACACCCAATTCCAACCAAAGCTTGAAGCTAACGACGTGAGTGTCGAGGAGTAACTCGGGTCCGAGTGGACGTTACCTCCAGTTGGAGCCTCAGGCTTTGCGAGCGTCTGCCCCCCCCCCCCTGCCGGGTGCGGGGAACGTGGTGTCGAGTGGGCGATTTGTTGCCGGATGTTTCCATTTATCAATGGCATTCAGCGCCGCACACAAGGGGGAAACTAATATACTGGCGCCGGCGTGCTGGTTGCGACGCCATGGCCCTGCGCCATACGCACGTTGCCCTCTGTAATACAAAAGTGTTTCTTGAAGTAGAAAAAAAAGCAACGAATATTCTTGTCATATTTCTCAAACCCGCATTTACCAACACCGTCTTTTTCCCCTTGTTTTCAATTAACATTTTATTATATATCATATTCTCCGTCTCGATGTATAAAAAATTAACGCTAGTCCCATTTTTGCGAACTCTATATTTTCATAAACTTCAAAAAGTTAACATTTCAAAACTACAATTTTGATGTAAAAGATTTTTTCTTTATTGACATTGTTCAAAAAATATACAGTGAAACCCCTTTATGCCGACCACCTAAAGTTGCACTTAAAAGTGGTCGTCTGAAGGGGTTTCAATTATCAAGTCTACATTCTGGGCGTGGACGTACATACTACATACATATTTATGAGTTTCTTAAATAAAACCGTTAAATAGTAAGTAACATGTCATTTATTAACAAAAAAATATTGTACATATTAGACTTGTACAGTATTCTTTATTTGCCTTGAGTAAAAATCGGATATAGTCTTGTTTGAATTTCTTCATACGTTCAGACACAATAATATTTTTCTACCCCAATTGTATAATGATGTCATTCGTTGGCTGCAACCAGTTGCATAATGATACTCTTTACGGTACAGATTTCGTTATGATACAGGTTCTTGACCAATCACAGAGAAGTTCTCAAACCAAGTATTGAACTTCATTAATCATTGAGTCGTTCTAATAAACGTTTCGTTCGATTGTGTACATTAAAATTTCATTTAATGTTATAATGTGCTTCTCAGTTCTAATCTCTTTTATTAATAATTTTTTACGTGAAATATTATTTAAAATAAATTGGATCGTAATTTCACTTTGATCCTATTTGACTAGCACAGTTATCCCTCGCAGGCGGACAGGTAACCACAGCCACCTGCGGCCGCGTGCGAGGGTAGGGTTAGGTGGCCTTGGCTGAATCCTACATGTCAACTGCCACGAAACGATTCAGTGTAAAAGTTTAACTTATAAAAGTCGTAGAAAAAGTACCGTGAGAAACTCGATGTAATGGGTATTAATACACTCGTGTGAAGTTTACGATATTCGCTCGTACCCTCATGTATTCATACCCATCATTACATCGTTTGATAATGTAATATTTGAAATCCTTTTTCAATCTCACCAAACAAATTTATTAACTTGTCATTTTTCAGTTAATTTGTCAATAACTTATGCCTTCTAAGACTGAAGAGTGCATCGGGTACTAATAATGGTTTAACTAGGTACCTATCATTTTCTCCGTCACATTCTTTATCGTTGTATCCTCGAGGACTTCTAAACTGCTGTTATGCGCCGTTTTTTTCAGGCAAACGAGCACTTCCGAATCCGCAGTTTATAAAACAATTTTTGATTGTTTCAGGTTTCACTTCATTCCAAGCACTTTTTCACCCAGCAGCCCTCAGAATCCGAAACTGTGTTTTTTTTTTTGCTAATTCATGAACTGTTGTGGCATCATCCATTCTAGCAACTAATAACCTCAATAAGATTTTGAAAATGCGAATTACTCCCTGATCCAAGGGTTGCAAGCAAGATGTATTTGGCGGAAATACTTTTATTTCTATATTTGAAAGTTTTCCTTTGCAATGACATGGAGCATTGTGGACTAACAGTAAAATGTTCCTGTTTGCATGTTGCATTTTCCGGTTCAGTTTGTGCAGCCATGAATGAAACATTTTGCACGTCACCCATACTGTTTTGTTGGCGTGCCAGAATATTTCTCAACCTAATGTTTGAAGTATCGTGGACGCAGCGCTGTGTTAATAACAATAGGTGGCTCCTCTTCCCCTCACATATTGACACATTACACATTACAATTGTTAGTCTCTTCTTTGCTAATTTACCACCCCCTGCATTTGTTTCCTTTTTCTGCAAGCGTTCTGTCCGGTATTGCTTTAAATAGAAGGCCCGTTTCATCCATGTTGTAGATGTCACATGGCGCATATCCTTTGGTGATATCGGAAATTTGCGATTTCCAGTCCCTGGTCGTAACTTCATTGACTTTCACCACTTTCGCCACTAACACTTTGGAAAACAATGTTGTGGCGTGCTGTCCAAGCATCCATTGCTGGCGGTAAAGTTTTCAACTCCAAAGCTCGATGAGATTTGACGAGCTTTTTCTTGCAACATTGGCCCTGTATAAGGAGGCCCTTTGAACGAGCGCGATTAAACCATTCTAAAAGAACGTTTATGCTTTTATAAAGCCGCCAACGTCTCTTCTTAGAGTCCTTATTGACATTTTCTTACAAATCTTTCAGGTACTGTTCCCGATTGGCAAGAATTGACTATCTGACTTTTACCACAATTAAAAACTTAGCTAACTCTCGCTGCCATTTCCGCTTTCCGTTACCAGTAATAAGCGAGTCTCGAGAGAAAGGATTGCGAGTTTCTTTTTGCGATTGGTATTGGCCATTTGCCAGGACGAAATGAAAATTGTAGCAAAAACAGACGTCCCTCTTGCACTCAGCGACAACACTATTCAAGGCGAGAGCACTTTTCAAGGCTGAATTGTATTGCAAACTGAAGAAATCGTCGGAGCTGCCTCCAATGCTAGCACTCAAAAGGTAGGGGTAGAAACGACAGCGGCGGTAACCCCTATCGTTTGAGAAACGGCGTAAATCATCGCCGGTTGCCACCAAGGTCGCAAGTTGCAGCTAGCAGAAAACGACATAAGACATTGCAAAACATTTCTTGAAACGAAAGTGTCGTCTTCTAGGGGAAAAAGTGTGATTTCGTAGACGAATTTGATGATCGTTGGTCGGAAACATGAGTGGTCGTCATAAAGGAGATTTAAATGCATTGGTCTTGCGGAAAAAATATTCCGTCCCGAAAAAAATAGTCCGGAAGAGGGGTGGTCGTGAAGAGGTGTTTCACTGTATTTAAATATAGATATGTACAACTTTAATGAAATATGTAGTACTAGCGTAATTTGTGCTTGCAGTAAAGACAATTTATAGTTTTTTTCTAAAAAGCGGCTCCAAATTTTTTCCTTAATTTTTTTTCTTGAATGCTCATAGAAATGGCGCAGGTTCCATTTTGGTGAACTCTGTATTTTCCAAAATTGCGAAAAATTAACAATGCAATACTACAATATTAATGATCTTTTTCCTTAACGAAATATTTTCTTTAAAAGTAAATTTTGGAATAATGTAAATAAAAATCTTTGAATTTTTGAAAATTGTAATGACAAATGTTCTACTTTGTTTTCAAAGCGTGTGGAAGTTTGAGTTAAGCTGTGAGGCTGGTTGTGTAAAGTAACGTGAAAGGCGTGATAAATCTTAGGACCAGATTTCGAATTCCAATGCGGAGAAAAATCCCTTGTTCTAAACGGTTTTGCAGTTTCATGTAATTTTATAATGTGCGTAGCCGTATAATACAAATACTCCTTCGTACGTCTTCCTTCAGAGGGGAAGTAAAGCCAGCTGTCCCATGTTAGTAGATTTACTGAATGTAAAAGATCCTCAAGCCTAAATGAAGTCTCTGAGCTAAATTAAAATTGCCTGTTTCGTCCCCCAAGTAATACCTTCTTTCTCCCTTAGTTCGTGAAAGGAGCGTAGCGAAATTTACGTGGTCAGGCAGGAGAGCAGGCCTGATGGCCTGAATGTCGCCACGTAAAATAAGGTATCAAGTCAATTCAACTCAATTCAGTATACCACGGTCCTGCAGACAATTCGAATTGTCGACTATCAGAATTGTTTTGAACAATTTTACCAACGCTTCCTGTTGTGTATCAACAGACAAAGATACTATTTTCAATAAACAGGCATGTACAATACAGACAACCAACGTCTTGTATTTTATTTCACATCAGTCACCTTTTCTGTGGGGGCGGACTTTGTATGTACGTATATACGGAGTAATAAAATGTAGTATAGGGTAGTTTTGTAATGCTGGGGGAAATCGATTTCGAGACTTTAGTGGAATTTCACCCTTGGAATGATGCCTGCCGCTTTGTGCCCTGAGGAAGATCGCAATATGACGGCGGAAACGGTGACCACTATGCCAAGGACGAGCCGAAAATTTATTGACTCCGACCACGGAAGCCTACGTTATCTTTGGACGAAAACCAGTTTCCCGTTCGTGTAGACCCTGTGTCGGAGTACAGTGGGGAAAAAATCCGTTTTGTTGGCACGTTCGATCTAAGGATTTCTTATCCATCTACTTCCAGATTCGAAGAGCCTTTGGGCCCACGTTTTTGTTACGCCAGAATGGAATCCTCTCGGTCTCTGCAATTGGTTGAAAGTCCTTGGCAGGAGCCACCCCATGAGCAGGCACTCTCAGTACTGCGGTTGCTCAAGGAGCTCCATGAAGCTGCTAAACTACTCATTAATCTCACGTGAGTCGCGGCTTCACTTTCATCGACTCACAACCCTAACGGGACAGGGCAGGATCCAGAGATCGTGCTCCGGTGGGCGTAGGCGAACTCCATTGCCAGCGCACCCCTCTCTCTCTCTCTCTGTCTCTCTCTTTGCCTCTCTGTCGCTCTCTTTGTCTCTCTCTCCCCTGTTTCTCTCTCTGCTGCTCTCGGTCTGTTTATCTCTATTCCTCTCTCTGCCGCTCTCGGCCTCTGTTTATCTCTATTCCTCTCTCTGCCGCTCTCGGCCTCTGTTTATCTCTATTCCTCTCTCTGCCGCTCTCGGTCTCTGTTTATCTCTATTCCTCTCTCTGCCGCTCTCGGCCTCTGTTTATCTCTATTCCTCTCTCTGCCGCTCTCGGCCTCTGTTTATCTCTATTCCTCTCTCTGCCGCTCTCGGCCTCTGTTTATCTCTATTCCTCTCTCTGCCGCTCTCGGTCTCTGTTTATCTCTATTCCTCTCTCTGCCGCTCTCGGTCTCTGTTTATCTCTATTCCTCTCTCTGCCGCTCTCGGCCTCTGTTTATCTCTATTCCTCTCTCTGCCGCTCTCGGCCTCTGTTTATCTCTATTCCTCTCTCTGCCGCTCTCGGCCTCTGTTTATCTCTATTCCTCTCTCTGCCGCTCTCGGTCTCTGTTTCTCTCTATTCCTCTCTGCCGCTCTCGGTCTCTGTTTCTCTCTATTCCTCTCTCTGCCGCTCTCGGTCTCTGTTTCTCTCTCGGTTTCTGTCTCTCTCTGTCTCTCGGTTTGTCTCTCTCTGTCTCTCGGTTTCTGTCTCTCGGTTTCTGTCTCTCTCTGTCTCTCTCTGTCTCTCGGTTTCTGTCTCTCTCTGTCTCTCGGTTTCTGTCTCTCTGTCTCTCGGTTTCTGTCTCTCTCTATCTCTGACACTGTCTCTCTCTGTCACTCTATCTGTGACACTGTCTCTGTCACTCTATCTCTGACACTCTGTCTCTCTCTGTCACTCTATCTCTGACACTCTGTCTCTCTCTGTCACTCTATCTCTCTCTATCACTCTCTCTGACACTCTGTCTCTCTCTGTCACTCTATCTCTGACACTCTGTCTCTCTCTGTCACTCTATCTCTGACACTCTGTCTCTCTCTGTCACCCTAACTGTCTCTCTGTCACTTTAAATGTATCTCTGGCTTTCTGTATCTCTGTCTCTCTGTCGCTCTGTCTCTGTATCTCTGTCTCTCTGTTTTAAGGTTTCAGTGGGCGGTTTAGGCGCTAGCGTTGTCCATAGACGGACAGTCAGATGGACGTTTTGCCGTCATTCAATTTTCCGGGGGTTCCCTTTCAGATCCGAATTAAGCAAAATCAGTTTGTTTTTTCAAAAAAATTGGTTCAAGATCATTTTTTAAAGAGTATATTTTTTACAGCAGACTTTGTTTGAAGCAAAAATCGCTATCTTCAGTTTTGTAGTTTTCTAATTTTAACTTTATTGGGGTTTCAAAAAAAAGCCGAAAATGGGACAAGCACAAACTTTTTTACCGTCCCTTATTACATACGAGGAGAAAATTTGAAGAACAAATTTGAAGCGATTTTTGAGAATTTGTTTTTACAAATTGCAAAAACTTCAGACACGAATTAAGCAAAATCGGCTACGTTTTCTCAAAAACGTATACATGACCGTTTTTTAAAGAGCTAATTTTTTCCAACAGACTTTGTTTAACGCAAAAATCGCTATCTCCAATTTTTCAGTTTTTAAATGTTAACGTGAATTTCCAAGAAACGGAACAATAGCTGAAAATGGGACAAGCACATAGTTTGTAGCGTCTCTTATTACGTATCGGGAGAAAATGTGAAGAAAAAATTTGAAGCAGTTTTTGAGAAAAAAAATGCCTGTATTTCGCCCGAAATTTCACAAAAATTAAACGGGAACTACTCATATTTTTTTAAAAATTGAACCTGAACTTATTTAAAGATCCATCTTTAAGGAACATTTCATTAAGGAAAAATCTCTATCTTTAATAGTATAGTTGTAGGAAGACACCTCCCCCGACATACACTTTTTCAATTTTCAAAAAATCTGGGATTTCAACGAACATAGATCACATTCTCTTAAGCATTATTTACGCTATCTGAAGATAAAAATTAATCAAAAAATTTGGAGCCATTTTTGAGAAAATTTTGAATGTTTTTAAGGCTTCAGCGGACGGTTTAGGCGCTAGCGTTGACCACAGACGGACGTTTTGCCGTCAATCAATTTTTCGGTATCAAGAACCAACAATACATGGATTCTGGCTATACTACGTGTTAGAGGATTTTTGTTTCTAAATTTTGCAACAGCATTTATCCGCTTTTTCGTTAACAGAGCCCGGCTATAGGAGTTTTTCGGGCGAAAATTTGCCATTTTCTGTCG
Source organism: Teleogryllus occipitalis (assembly GCA_011170035.1). Classification (NCBI taxonomy): domain Eukaryota; kingdom Metazoa; phylum Arthropoda; class Insecta; order Orthoptera; family Gryllidae; genus Teleogryllus; species Teleogryllus occipitalis. Next base: position 16,223 of record BLKR01014745.1, read on the forward strand.
CACGATAATTTTTTCTTTGTACGAAGTATTCGTAAGACGAGAAAGTAAAAATTGAATAATTTAATATCGATGTGCAATACTCAATTAAGTAAAACCATGTTTCATTTTCAAGTTCTACAATTGAAATAAAGAAATATTTTCTCAACAATATTTTATTTAGGTAGGTTTGTGATCATTTACGAAGGTAAGTCAAAAGGTAAAGGCAGATTTTTAAACGACGTTCTTTTTTCTGAATAAAAAACTTTCAAAAAAATCATTTCTCAACATAATCTCCCTCAACTTCTATACACTTCTCTTGATAAGCTTCATAATTTCATCCTGGAAGAACTCTTATGGTATAGTACGTATGACGAAAACTTGGATTCACGCAGATGCTCCTTTAAGGGACCAAAAAGATGGTAACTACACAGAGCTAAATCAGGACTGTACGGAGGTGCTCTAGTAACTCAAAACCAAGATCATGTATGCCCTGCTTAGTGTACTTTGCAGTATGAGGACGAGCATTGGCTTTTGGAAAATTTGCCTTGCCTCTTTGATTTCATTTTGGGTTTCATATTTCGCAGTAGCTTACAGTATGTCACTATGCAGTTGGCCCGTAAGACGTTTAATGAAAAAGGGACCATGCATACCTTTAAACATTCATCATCGACTTTCCTGCTGTTGCGTGGCATGTGAACTTTTTTGCAATAGGCGAGCTTGGATGTTTCCGTGCAATACTCTGCCGCTTACTCTGTGGTTCGAAGTAATGGACCCATGTTTCGTCAGCGGTTAGTATAAGACTGAGCAACTCATGCCCTTCCACTTCCTCTTCAAAATACCGTAAATGTGATTTCGATGTTTCCAATCGGTTCTATTTGTATTTCTCTGTCAGCTGATGTGTCACCATTGCGCACGTACTTTCCGATAATTTTGCGTTTCGTGAGTTGCAAAGGCAGAACCGTGGCTACTGCTCAACTCGTGTGCAGTTTCATCAAGTGTGGCACATTATGAATAATTCACTCTTTCTCTATTTTCTTGTCCGTCTTCGAAGTTAATGGCCTACCTCACCGCTCCTCATCGTAGACAGATACACGATCATTTTTAGAGCGATTTATCCAGTCATCAATTTTGCGTTCGCTAAGAAAACTCTCACCATATTGTTGCTGCATTCTGCGAATTATCTCTGCAGGCGTCCTCAGAGTCGTCAGAGTCCAGAAAGCCTTTCACGTCTCTCATTTCGTCTTTGAGTACGCATCGTTTCCGTTTGCACCAGAGTAAAATGCTTTCAAATCACTACCAAGTGAAATTACTGAACCCAAACAAGAAACACGCAAGAAAACTTTGAGGTTGTGATATGTTACGGAAGAAGCAGTTCTATCAATCACTGAAGCTGGAAAAATAATATTTGCCTTCACTTTTTGACTTGCGCTTGCATGTTTAATACAATACTAAGTCATAGAAGCCCAGAAACTTTATTAACTCTTGAGTTCTTGTACGTTTCTTGGGTATCTGAAAAGTTGACAAAATATCGATAAATATTGTATACATCAGGAATTCTTCTTCTTCCTTTCTTCTTCAAGCGGGGGAACATTGGCTTATTAGAAATCTTCATAACATATTAAGGTATACTTACATATTAACATAAAATAAAAACGCGGTTTTTGCAAATAATGAGACTATTTCCACAGTTAATTATATAATACGGAAATGCTCTACTGCAGTCGCCGTTTCTCCGCTCTCATTCTCCATAGCTCTCTATTTGCCCATATATCATCTTACATTTTTTTGTCATAGCCTCTCGCACTCCCAGTCGCCATGCACGTCTGAGTCTTCCTCTCTTCTGTCTTTCTGCCGGCATTTCTGCCATTGCTGGACTCGTTTTGGCCATCTTCCATCTGTCATGACCGTACCAGACGATTTATTTTTCTCTATTTCGTCAAGGATAGTTTTCTTTATATCCATTTTCTTTCTTATGTCATAGTTCCTGACTCTGACACGTCTGCTGTAGCAGCAACTTCTTCGCCAGTAGTCCATGTCTTGGGCAGCAGCTTCCCTCTTGTTTTTTTAAAATTTTTTATTGTCGCATCAACCGAAGGTTCTTAGCGACTACTATATTTTACATATTCCATATTTGTTTTAACATTGGTGTACAGTACAGTGATTACAATAACAGTGAGATTATTTAAAATTTTTAACTTAGCACCCAATATTGGTTAGTGTCATAAAATGTACAGGAATTCACTTATATTTTATTAACTATATAGTTTTCTGGCAAAATCTTATAATATCGTGTTGGTAGGGTTTGGAATGGATGATTGCTTCGAATTGTTGATCTGGTGGTAGGCGTTCTCTTTCATCCTGGAACTTAGGGCAGACGTTGACTATATGCGACACAGTTCAATCGTCATCATCAGATCGTCATCAATAGGTCACAGAGGGGCGTAGGTAGTTTGTGGAACAGGTGTGAATGTGTTATATTAGTATGTTAGTAAATCCCTCTTGTTAGTTTATCAACCTCCCAGACTTCTGAACCGTATGTTGTAATCCTCTTGTATAGTGTGGAGTAAAGACGTTTTTAGTAGTGTTAATGATGGTTTTGTTCCATGAGACAGAACTTTTACTTCGTGTCATGTTTCTCCCCAAGCTTATTCGTCTCTCGATTTCTTCTTGGCTATATCCCCTTTTCTTAAAAACTACTCCCAAATATTGATATTTATTTATTCCTTTCATTCTTCCTCCATTTTTCAGAAGATCTTCTTCCTCATAGTTACCAACTACCAGGTATTCAGATTTGTGCACGTTAATGGTAAGTCCTGCTTTTAAAATGTATTCATGGACTTTCCGGATCATAGAACTCAAATCATCTTCTGCAATGATTACCTTGTCATCGGCAAAATATAATGTGCAATAATATAATGCAATAATATAATTTACCCTCCCCGATCGTCACTCCCATTATTATGTATTGTTTCTCCCACTGCTGTAACATTTATTGTAAATATATTTAAACACCGTTGGGGAAAGACAGCAACTCTGGCAAAAACCTGTTCTGACTGGGAATGGATGCGAGGGCCTACTGGAGATCTTAATTTGAGATATGTTGTTCTCATGCTGTGGCTGCAATTAAGTTTTCACTGATTGAGTGTATCCATTTGTTCTCACTCTCCAACAACCGGTACATTGTCATACGGCTTCTGAAGATCAATGAAACCCAGATGAACTTCCCAACCTCTCCTTGTTCTCTTTTCAATAAGTTATTTCAATGTAAATATGTTGTCGACTACTGATCTACCGTCAGTAAAACCACGTTGTTCTTCTCCTATTTTTCCTTTTATCTATTTTATTTTCTATTATTTTGCTATACGGGCTACCTATAGATCCAATAACTGTTATTCCTCTGAAGTTTGTTTCATTGTCTCTAGATCCTTTTTTATGGATCGGTGTCAGATAAGACGTTCGCCACTCCTGAGGAGGATTTATTTCATTCATGCACCTTGAAACCATGTGTTAGAGCATTTGGTGCAGTATATAGGGACCATAATCCAGTAGTTCTGCCGGTATATCTCCCGGGACAGATGATTTATTCTCAAACTTTTTTCTAAATCTTCGATTGTGAGAACCAACTTTTCCCTAATTTCACTTCCGTGTTTCACTGAAAGACCGTTTTCTAGCAACAGTCTAACTAAATACTCTTTAAATTTAGTATGCTAATGTTTTATAATACGATATTGTTTTTGTTGTTTCTTTCATTCGTTTTAACAAATTTAATTACTTCCCAGCCTTCTGAGCTCCATGCTCCACTAATGAATTGTTCTATATAATCGCAGTTATCCAGCCACAATTCCTTGATAACTTTTTTAATTCTGTACTTATTGCTTTAAACTAGTTTAATTTTTCTTGTCACTAAGCCATTTTAAATAAAGCTCACTTTTCCTATTAAACAGTTTTTCTAGACTTGTATCCCACCAATATTTCGATTTTAATTTTCTAGTACCTAAAGCTTCTTCCGTGACTTATTTAATGTTATTTTCTATTCTCACATTCGTTGTCTATTGGCCTGTGCGTGCCAGTAGTTTAGCTTCGACTCGTTTTATGTAAAGATTGGCTATACTTTCCTTCAGGAAAATGTTTAATTGGTATTTGATAGGTTTCATGTCGAATCGATCTTTATTTTCTGTATCCGTGCTATTTGAACTAATTGGTTATTTGTTTTAGCAGTTACCAAACAATGATCGCTACATTGGTTTCCCCGTTTCACTCTTAACATCTTGAATTTTGAGTGAAGTATTTTACTTGGTTGTACGAAGGTCTATTGTAGATAGACTGTATCTATGTTTTTCTTATAATTTCCTGCGTTACTTCTTGTTTTGTGTTTGAGATGCTTTGTGCATTAAGTATACCACTATTCAGTGGCAATTTTCTTTGTCGATGTCGTTTCCCTTTTGAAATAGCCGAGCCATTTACCTCACAGATATTTAGCGGTGTGAGGTTTCATGTGTGCATGGTGCTGGCCTACACGACGGACGATCCGAGACGGACGACGCGCATTTTGCCGTCAATAGATTTTTCCTTATCAAGAGCCAGCAAATCATGGATTCTAGCGACACATGTTAGAGGAAGTTATTTACTGGGAAGGGACATAATTTATCTACTTTTTCGTTATCAGGGCTCCATAATAAAATTGTTCTGTCGAAAATTTGCTGTTTACCCGGGGGATGATTATCGCCCGTACTTCGTAAGAAGAGAACGTATTATAAAGTAAAAAATATTATTCAATTAGATTTGCCTGTTATTTCGTAGTGTTCTTAGATAAAACTTGGAATGTTGTAGCAAACATATTTTTTGTTTTACAGTACTATTATCTTTTATAAAAATGTGAAACGGTGTTATAGACTCTTAAAAGTATTGAGGACTATTATTATTATTATTATTATTATTATTATTATTATTATTATTTCTTCAGTTTTTACTGGTCGGTATTCAACCACTCACAGGTATGGTGAGCGGTTGCTTTATCGAAGATTCAGATGGCTTGTAACAATACGGCATGTATTAAAGATAACTACCTTCTGCACATTGTATGTACTCCTGGCATCCACGTGAATACACTCTAATGCTAGAAATGTCATTTTCGGGATCACTCCTGTGTCTGATATTATTATTGGCACAATTGTGACTTTGCTGGAGTTCCACTGAGCTGCGACTTCATGGGCGAGATCAGTATATTTTTGAATATTTTCTTGATGTTTTGCCGATATATTGTGGGTTATGGGTATTGATACATCAATAAGGCAAGCCTGCTGATGGTTTCTATCGACGTATGTTATATCGGGTCTATTGCCGGCGACTTGCCAGTCAGTGATAATGGAGATGGAACGATCTGAGTGAAGAGTGTGCTCACTTCTTTAAAGCGCGTTCTGTGGAACACATAATACGGCAAGGAAAGGGGTAGTAAGCCCGTTTCCATTGCCAATAATTGGTGGACGTGCTTCGCCACTTCATCATGCATCTTTTTATTTTCCAACTGTGCTTGACAGCTTCATCCATTGTCACGTGTATGATAGTTTCTCTTGAGGCTTCACATCTTCATGTGTCGATATAGATGGTTGAATCTCTCAGAATGTGTTTTCTGTAGTTCAAAGTTAGCACCCCTTGGTCCTGGATAGCTACCACGAAGGCTAGTGTCTCCGGGAAGGGATCCTCATGCTCGAGCCATGCGTGCGACGCAGAGATGTCGATTTCTGGTTTGATCAGCTCATGGGGGTACCTTCTGTGCAGTGCTTTCCCTTTCCATGAGGTCATCTTCTCTTCGGTTTCAATGAGTGGCTGAACAGGTGGATCAATCCTTTTCAAGTTCAGAGGACAAAAGTTATTATCAACTGCGCTCACTTCTTACTGAAGTCTCCCGCAATGTTCGAGGAAGTATCTTCTCAGTGATGCAATTTGGGAGCTGTGTATATTTATCTACAAGATCTACAACACCTCGCCCTCCTTGTGGTCTTGGAAGGGTAAAACGTTCAATACTTGAGTGGAGGATGATGTTTTCGGTGTTGACTCATAGCGGTTCGAATTGTCCTCTGGAGATTGTCGAGGTCGGTATTGCTCCATTTAATAATGCCAAAGGAGTATGTTAGCATTGAAACGACTTATGAATTGATGTCCTGCATAAGATTTCTAGCAGAGAGTTGAGTTTTTAAGAGTCCATGCAATCATTTACACACTTCAGCTATTAGTATGTTCTTAGTGTGTGTTTGGTTCGGAGTGACTGTTAAAAAAACAAGTATTTCTAAGCCTCATGGAGTTCCATGAAGGTAATCTTTGGTTCATTCTCATTTTCCAAATTTGTTACTTGCATATGACCCAGAATGAAATTCACTCTCCTGCACTGATCCAAATCGAATTTCATCTTGATGTCGTCAGTGAATTTCTCCGTTACGCTAATTAGTTGCCGCATATGATTCTCAGTGTCTGCATAGAGCTTCAACTCATCCACATAAAGAAGATGCGAGACACGAAGAATGATTGAGTTCCCTTTTTTAAGAGCGATGCTATAATTAGATGCATTTAGTAGAGTAGACAGAGGACTCAAAGCTAAGCAGAACGGTAAAGAGCTTAAAGAGTCACCCTGGAAAATCCCTCGGCAGATATCTATAGTATATCTCGACGGATTGTTTTCCATTAGAGAGATACAGTTTTGTATTCCATCGGCTCATCACCGTTTTCAGGAAGTTTTGGACAAACGGGTGGACCTTGCATTCCTACAAATATTGAAGGAACCAAGAATGGGGTTCTGTAGCATCCGTAAAAGTCCGTGTCGATGTGTCGATGTAGCATGCGTAAAAGTTCCTTTGTATTTGAAGCACTTGCCCAGTAATAACAGTCTACAAGATGTTCTGTTCCTCAATGTGTCATCAGCAGTTGTATAACACACGATGTTATGAATTTGTAGAAAGTTTGAAGGCAGGTTCTAGGCATGTACTTCGAGGGGTCTTCAGTGTCACCCCCCTTTCGTAAAAAGTACGTTCTACCTTCAGTGAGGAAGTAATTCTTGATTGTGAAGAAAAGATTGAATTATAGTAGTATTTTTTTTTTATTTTTTTTTATTTTTTTTTTTTTTTTTTTTGCTCGCGAATTTGCCATCTTGGACTACGCAAGACATGCACTTGCACGGGCTCAGTATCATTTTATCACTTGCAAGTTTTGCAATGTACCTAATCGGGGGAATCAGCATTAGGCTGAAGTATATTATTATTATTATTATTTATATTTACCCATTGCTGGTTCACAGGAAGACCTCGTTCTCAAATAACAACGGACTTTTCGCCAAGTGTGTTATTGGCGATTTATTTAAGAACCTGAATTTAGAAAGTTCCGGACAATGCGGCAACTATTTAAGATGACAGACTTCTACATTCATTTGAGAAGCCTAGGAGGGATATCAAGTTTTTGAATGTTTTCTTTGACATGTTTTTCTATAAGGCCAATACTGGAGATAATTATTGGGAGAATGGGTACTTGCTCCTGTTTCCATTGATTTTTGATTTGATATGCCAGATTGGTTTTCGATTGTTTTTTTCGTGTTTCCGGACGCGTCAACGGCTTCTGTCATTAGTCCCGTTAGTGTAGTGCAGTTTTTTTCTCGAGAGATGGCAGTGATCCTCCCCCGCTGGATGGCGAGGTCCGGTGCCGACCTACCGTCGACTAGTGGGGTTTCCCCCAACCAGGACTCTCCCACCAGCGGGGCACCGCCCCAGCCGGGACAACCTCTAAGCTCCCGACCGGTCTCCCGGAATATGTAGTAGTGTAGTACATGTTAGTGTAAGTGTGTGTAAGGGAGAGGATAGGACAAGGAAGAGGAAGGACAAATCGCACGCGGTCCGTGGCCCGTTTGGTAGGGTACTGCTCCGGCATTCGCCTGGTGTTGATCGGAGAAACCACGATCGGAAAACTACCGATTAGAGCAGCCGGCCGCTAGAATCCTCCCCCAGACAGCGACTGAATTCGACCTAGCTGAAAAGCTAGTGCCGAAAATCCTGCCGCCGTCAGGACTCGAACCTAGGACCTCCCGGTCAGATGCGCTGCAGTGACACCAGTTGATGCACTGAGCTACCGCTCCCGGTGCCAGATTGGTGTACTTCCTATTTTTTTCCGAGAATACGTTTTGCATATTCCTGTTGGAAGGGACTGCGACATCAATCAGAAAAGTAGTTTTTGGCACATTGAGAGTTATCACAAAATCTGTCCTCATGTACTGGAGTCTTGTGCGTCAAAAGTGTGCGGTTGAAATAAATTCTGACCTTTCCTTTTTCCAACACAAGTTCAGGTTTGTATGTGTAGTAAGGGGCATGATGATCACTAAAATTATGGTTGGTTACAATTTATTGGTGTATAATGGAAGCGATGTGGTTAAGGCGCATAGTGTAATCTGTCTGTGAGGGGGTTGCACATCCTAAAATGATGTGATCTATATTTTCCGTCCACACGTTACATCTGCGGCATTTATCAGATTGGACCTTGGGATCTTTTTGAACTTGTTTTTTGTAGTTTCGGGTGGGAATAACTTCATCTGGGATGGCTAGCATGAAACTTTCAGTTTCAGCATGTAAATCTCCATCTGCCAGACATTTTACAGACTGAGAAGTCTGTGCATGGGTCTTGAAGGGCGTGAAGGATTTTATCATAAATTTGTTTTTCTGACCATAGGTCTTGCTTTTGTTTTTCTGTTTGAAAGGTAGTTTCTTGACGAGAGTCCTGGTTCAGATGTAGAGGGGTAAGTATTTTTCTGCTTCGGACTTCCGCTAGTTGTGAGTCAAAGGGATTGCAACATCGATTATAGATGCTGTTCTCTTTACTTTGTCTATTATGAGGACGTCAGGGCGGTTATGACAAACTGTTTTATCCGTCATAATAGGTCGATCCTGGTATAAGACGCGCGTCTTCGTCTCGAGCACAGCATCTGGTTCATACTAGTAGTATGCTGGAGCATTATTCCCCAACATTCCAAAAGTTTCATTCCTAGTTCTCGGTGAGAGAGTTTTGCTACTTGTTTATGTCTGCCTAAATAGGCACACTGACAAAGTACTGCACCCAACCATTATGTGCTCGATAGACTCTCCGCTGTTACCACATCTTCTACATTTGTCGATATCACTTTTTTTTTTTAAATATATTTTTCATCGTTTTTAGATTTTATTACTTTATCCTGAATTGCTGCTACAAAACCTTCGGTTTCCGGGTACAAGTAACCATTGCTCAACCACTTTAAGGACGCAGATTTGTCAATCATAGGGTACAACAGATAATTTGGAAATTTACTGTGAAGCATCATTTGTTGCCTCGGTATTTGTATGGTAATTTTGTATTTCCTCCTTTAGAGTTGGTATTATAATATTCAGGCCTTGGTTGCTTAAATTCAGTGGTGTGTATCAGTGTGTAGTGTCAGCGCTCACCGCATTCTTCATGAGAGAATCCTCGGGCCTAAGTATAGCGTCCCTCATTTTTTGTTATTTGGTTCTGCAGTTTAAAAATGTTGAGTAGCCCTCGACCACCTTCTCTTCTTGGTAAATACAAATGGATTACAGAAGAGTTAGGGTGTAGACATCTGAATTTTGTAAGAAGCCCTCTAGTAAGTCTATCCTATGAATTTAGGTCCGCATCAGACTATTTACTACACCAAAACTGTATATCAGCGTAGGTACAGCCCAGTTGTTGATGGCCGTAATTATGTTTTTCCTGGCTAGTTTCGTATTCAGTATTTTGGTTACCCTCTTCTTGTACTTCTCGGTGAACTCATGTTTAATTTCGCTGTCATCAAGTTTCATATTCTGTTGTATTCCGAGATATTCGTAAGCAGTATCAGGTTGCAGTTCTTCTATGCCTTGGACATGTTTATCTTACTTTTCTGCTTTACCTTTCCGTATGTTTATGATGGCGCATTTATCCCAACCGAAGCTCATTCTAATACCTTGGCTGAAAATCTTGGTAGTATCCACTAAGGAACAGAGTTTTTGATGTGTTCCAGCATAAAGCTTCAGATCGTCCATAAAGAAAAGATCTTATGATCTGATGAATTAATTCTGTGCCCAATGGTACTATTATTTAACAGTGATGACAACGGATTTAAGGCCAGACAAAACAATAAGGGTGAAAGAGTGTCTCCTTGGAATATCCCTCGTTTAATGTCCATTGTACATATTTTCTCCTTATTAGAATGCGAATTTACCCTTCACGTTAGCATCAATGACTGTAGTGTGTTTATGATCTTCGGAGAATTCCTGTACATTCCAAGTATTCTTATCAACCAATCATGAGGAACTGAATCAAACGCTTTTGTGTAATCGATGTAACACGTGAAGGTTTTTCTGCTTACTCTGGACTTGTTTCAAAACTACAGAATCTATTATAAGTTGGTGTGTGCAACCTACAGCACCTCTAATACATCCTTTTTTTCTTCTGCTATTATCCCATTTCTTTCACAATGCTCATACATTTTTTCATTGATCAAGGTTATAAATAATTTGTAAATAGACAAACACGTTATTGGTCTGTTGTTTTGTGGTCGTGAGACATCTTTCTTGTGAAGCAAAAAGGTATTTCCTTCGGTAAGATGAAGTGGGATCTTACTCGGATCATTTAATGCTTCTCGTATTTTTAGTTGTTTTTTTTTTTTTTTTTTTTTTTTTGGTTTGCTGGGCTTTTCCTGGGTAGGGATGTTGACATTACGTTAAGTTTGCGCCCTCACTCTTAAACATTGTACATTTTGACGTTCTGCGTCCATTCAAAATTTTTAAATTTAGGTATAAATTAGTTCAAAATTAGTACAAAATTCTGGTATCTTTAGTTTTTTATTTCATGGGTTTTTCTTGTATGCTGACTTAAGGTTGTTAGCGCACCCATTCTTATACGTTGTTTATTTTGATGTTGTGCATCGGTTCAAAATTTTTAAATTTGGGTATAAATTAGTTCAAAATTAGTACAGAATTCTGGAATATTCATTTTTAATTTCCTAATCAGTGGGTGGGCTAACTATACGGTCATGTCCCTGGCACTCCCCAGGCAGCGGATTCTGTCCCGAGGCCTTACGACTCCTCTTTTGTGGCTTCATATCTCTATGGGTTGCCTTTTATGTCTGCGGCCAGGTTGATGAAGGGAAAAAGGAAGGGCAGAAAATGGAAACTCTCTAGGATGGTTAACGGGGACTTCCAAGCTTCTGGATCCACCCTTTCGCTCCCGCCGGTAAGGAATGGCATATTGGCGCGAAAAAAAGATAACGCACAGAGGTAGTGAGAGCGGTCAGCTCCTTCGATTAATCGCCTTTTACGATAGTCGGAGATCCCATGGTGCTTTTCACCGAAAACTCCCGACACAACACAGGGTTAATATTAATAATAATAATAATAATAATTATTATTATTATTATTATTATTATTATTACGTGATACGATGATGTTGGGACAATCTCAAATACGACCATGCCTACGCAGGAGTCGAACCTGCAGCCTCCTGCCGCGGAGGACGGCTGCCGCGACTGTCTGCGCAACGGGGCTGGCTGACTTATTAATTATAAGATTTAGAATCTTTTAAAAAGCTTTTAACCAAAAATCGTATGTCATTATAATTTAAAGAATTTTTAACATTTTAAAGTATTTATTAAATTATGTGATAAGTAGACAGAAGCTTACCTGCATTATGGAGAAGATTTGGAATATACTAATTTTTAACACTAGAATAAAATATTTGCAAAAACTTGTTTTGTGTGCGATGCAAGTATTCAAAGTGTCTATCTACGTGATCTACATAAAACTATTTCTACGTGTGACAAATCAATTTTCAATTTTATCTTTGTTATTTTTAATGTTATTTTTGTTCAAAACCTTAGTTGGCGTTATTGACCTAACATCTTGCTCTCAAATTTACCATCATATTGAATTCGGCTTATTGCGCTAGATTGAATAGCTTCGTATCTTAAACATCGATCTCAAAGAAAAGAAATTTATTAATGGCACGATAGAACATTATTTACTTATCTTTCCAATTCTTTGCCAATTGAGCATAGGGTTCCGCAAGGTTCGGTCTTTGACCCTGTCCTCTTTCTGTTCTACCCGTCGAGGTGGGTTGGTCCACGTCCTGACGGGGGGATACAGAGAGGGCTCTCAAGTATTCCTTTCCTTCACAAGTCGTTTTTCTTCTCCCCATTGTACATTCTCATTCTTCTATACTATCCTGTCTCTTTTCTTCTCCCTCTTCTATTTCACTGGCCCCCTCTGTATGCTGAACGCCCACCCATGTGTTTGCCGTGCATGGCGATCCGTGTCGGAGGGAATGTATGTCCTGGCGGTTGAGGGGCCTGTCTGTTTCCCAATTACTCTCCTCGTGCTCCTTTTTTTCTTGGCACCCAGGGATACGTGCTCTTACGTATTTTGGGGAACATTCCTTGTCGGTCTCGATACACTTGCTTTGGCTACGGACTCTTCTAGACGGGCGGTCGGGAGCTAACCCACTCCCGATCAACCGGCTTGGACTAGGTCTTGTACTGAACTCCAGGGTGAGTGGGGGGATCCACGGCGGTGCAGCGCTGTGGTAACCCCCCACTATATCCCCGTGGCAACCCTGGCACTCCGATGGAGTGTCCCCTTGTTGGGCTCCGTGGTGGGTGGGGACCACGGGGATGAATCTGATATCCTCTTAATGGATAAAAAAAGGTACCCCCCCGCCCTCTTCCATAAGGAAGAGGAGATTTGTTGGTGAAACAGTAAATTTTGATAGTTTTTTCTGTAACGAGTCAGACAGACCTACTAAGCCCCGCTTTCTCGTCATGTCGAGTAAAAGAAAAAATGAAACTATGAAGAGTGTCAACCCTATAAAACTTGCCAGGGAAATTGAAAAGTTTGGTATATTTCAGTCGGTGGTCCGTCAGAGAAATGGCACAATTCTTTTCGAATGTCGCTCTGACGAACAGATCAGCAAGATCCTTGACCTCAAAGAAATAGCCGGCCTCCAGGTGCATGTGTCCGCCCACCCGACCTTAAACCTCTGCAAGGGTGTGGTAAACCACGAAGACTTCGCTACCGAATCGGAAGAAAATTTGAAAGCCTTCTTTGAGCCATATGGTGTGTCAGAGATCTACAGGATTCAGCGGAGAGTAAATGGGGTACCCACTCCTACCTCAACTCTAATACTGACCTTCGACCGTCCATCGCTACCAGAGAAGATATCGTGTAGCTTCTACAATCTCCGTGTCAGGCAGTATGTTCCAAACCCTCTGCGCTGCTTTAAATGCCAGAGGTTTGGCCATACGCAACCTCGCTGTATGAGCGCCGCAGTCTGCGTGCACTGTGGAAGGGAGGTTTGTAATGACTCAAACTGCTCCGCCGAGGCAAAATGCGTAAACTGTTGTGGAAAACATCCATCTAATTCCAACCAGTGCCCGATTTTCTTAAGAGAAAGAGAGATCCAGAAGATCAGGGTCTCTGAGAAAGTCTCCTTTCCGGAAGCACGACGTCGTTACCAGACGCGAAACCCCGTGGACATGGCCCGAAGTTTCACTGACACCGTGGGTCAACATAAGAAAATCAATTCGGAAACCCAAACGCCTAAAGCCTCCACTTTGCGCGATGCTGCCTGCCAGGTGTCCTTTGATGACATCGCCGGAGATGCAAATCCCAAATCTCTTGTCCAGCCTGAAACAAAATCGGAAACAGAAACCATAAATATTTCAACCAACACCCAAACACATCAAGAGAAGCTGAGGCCGACAGGCCCTATTGCTAGATCTAGGTCGCCTGTCTCAAGGGACCGTGGTGTCTCAATACATGCGACCCTCTCCAGCAGTAGTCAAGATGACTCTGCTGGGAATGAGGAACCTCGCATGAACCAAGCCATTACTTTCCAACAAAGAAGGAAAAAGAAGAAAAAGAAACCTGATACTAACCTACCCTTGAACCAAACCTTAACTAGAAACTATGGCTCTCCTGTCATGGAACATAAATGGCTTTCGAACTCGTTTGGATGAATTGAAGTTAATTATGTCTATACATAGACCCGTGGTTATCTGCCTGCAGGAAACACATCTCCTTTCTGAGCACTCCATCTCTCTACGCGGGTTTTGTTGCTACAGGCAAGACGTAGACGATGGCCTCCGTGCCCATGGCGGAGTCGCCACGTTTATCACAAACTCTTTGGTATCGAAAGAAATAGACATACGAACCACTCTGCAGATATCTTGCGTTCGTGTAAATTTCCGAACTATTTCTGTTACCATTTGCAACATTTATATATCGCCTGGACAAGTCGTGTCACAAAATAAACTGGAAGATGTGCTCTCTCAGGTGCCTACACCTTTTCTCATTGTGGGGGACTTCAACGCCCAAAACCCTGCCTGGGGTGGCACAAGGTCGTGCACGAGAGGCAGGTTACTTGAAAATATCATAGATAACCAAAACTTAATTCTCCTAAATTCTGGCGAAAGCACACACTTTTCCGTAGCTTCTAACACATTCTCGTCCGTGAACCTAGCTCTCTGTAGTCCCTCCCTTTCTACAATCCTCGAGTGGACTGTCCTTGGCGACCTGCATGGCAGTGACCATTTTCCCATTCGGGTCAACCTCGATATTCCCGATCTGAACGTTGCTCGCCCACCTCGGTGGCTAATCCACCGAGCTGAGTGGGAAACATTCAAGAAAGAATTACGAATATCGGAAAACTGCCCAAACGACATCGATGCTATGGTTGCCCATTTTAATAACGCCGTCCTTAATGCGGCCTCATCTGCCATCCGGAAGTCGTCGGGCCATGCACGACACCCCCCTGTGCCGTGGTGGAACGATGATTGTGCCACCGCGGTCCGGGATGGGAAGAGGGCATTGGCAAAACTTAGTAGGTCCCCAACCATGGAAAACCTAATAAACTATAAAAGATCCCGAGCCAGAGCTAGATTAACGATACGGGAAAGTAAGGCTCCGTCCTGGAGAGCCTACATCTCGTCACTCTCTTGCCGTTCATCCCCTAAGCTTGTGTGGAGAAAGGTCCGAGAGATCGGTGGAAGACTCCCTTCGCCGTCTATTTCCGGGCTTATGGTAAATGGCAATCTCCTAACCTCTCCACAAGAAATAGCTGAAGAAATGGCCTCTCATTACGAACAAATCTCCAGCTCCGTACACTATACTTCTGGCTTTCAAAACACGAAAAGAAAAATGGAAAACTGTAAATTAGACTTCTCGAGTCGCGTGGAGGAAGATTACAATGCCTTTTTCTCCATGGACGAACTCTCCTGTGCCCTCGCTTGTGCGAAAGATTCTGCTCCAGGACCAGACCAGATACATAACCAAATGTTGAAACACCTACCTGAAAACGCTCGTTCGTTTCTCCTCGGCATTTTCAACAAGATTTGGGCTGAACATGCTATACCAAGGATTTGGCGTGAAGCCATCGTTCTCCCAATCCCTAAAGAAGGAAAGGACAGAACAACCCCCTCAAGTTACCGCCCAATCTCGCTCACAAGCTGTGTGTGCAAGCTTTTAGAGCGAATGGTAAATACACGTCTGGTCTGGCTCCTGGAACAAAAGAACCTATTTACACCTCTCCAATGTGGCTTCAGGAAGCACAGGTCAACCATGGACCACATAGTCACCCGTGGTTTCGTGCTACGTCAGCACCTGGTAGCAATTTTCTTCGATATAGAGAAAGCGTTTGACACCACCTGGAGGTACGGTATTCTTCGCACCTTGCATACTTGGGGCCTTAGGGGACGGCTCCCTTTGTTTCTAGTAGGTTTTCTTTCATCAAGATCTTTCCGCGTCCGCCTTGGCGACGTGTTATCCTCTAGTCATCAGTTAGAAAACGGTGTTCCCCAGGGATCAATTTTGAGCGTCACTCTGTTTGCCATTGCTATCAATAGTATTGCATCAGTTATCCGGGAGCCTGTGAAAGCATCACCGTCCGTTGACGATTTTGCAATTTTTTGCTCCTCCAAGAGCGTGCACGTTATTGAGAGGCAACTACAACTTGTGCTCAACAAACTGCAGGAATGGAGCGAAGAAACAGGATTCAAGTTCTCTACCTCAAAAACCACTTGCATTAACTTTTGCAGAATCCGTCACCTCCATAATCACCCCGACCTTTTTCTTGGAGGACAGCAACTTCCATTCGTTGAATCCGCAACCTTCCTTGGACTCACATTCGACAAGAGCCTAACCTGGCGAAAACACATCCGTAAACTACAGGGCCGATGTGTATCACCTATGAATCTCCTTCGCACTCTTACTGGTAGCTCTTGGGGCGCAGACCGTGTTTGTCTTCTGCGTTTGTATAGAACTCTCATCCGCCCTATCTTGGATTACGGATGCATAGTGTATGGGTCAGCGTCTGCATCAACCCTCCGGCCATTAAATACCATACACAATGGGCCTACCGCACGAG
Source organism: Teleogryllus occipitalis (assembly GCA_011170035.1). Taxonomy (NCBI): domain Eukaryota; kingdom Metazoa; phylum Arthropoda; class Insecta; order Orthoptera; family Gryllidae; genus Teleogryllus; species Teleogryllus occipitalis. Next base: position 32,618 of record BLKR01014745.1, read on the forward strand.
TCGCATCGAATGCCTCTTGGCCGAGGCTGGAGAACCATCCCTGAGCCGATGGCGGGATATTCTGATTGCCTCGTATGGCACGAAATTAACCAATGTTGATACTCCCTCGCGTCAAGCAGTCCTCCATCCAACCCACCTGACTTCATATGCGCTTAGACCGTCATTACCCCATCCCCTGGGTGTCCGTCTCCGTATGCTCTTAAAGAAGCTTCGTATAAAAGTACCCAACCCTGTGAAACCCCCCCGAGACATTGTTTCTCCGTGGAAACTACACCGGCCGATAATAGATCTTAGACTGGCTAACCTTCCTAAATCCTTGACTCCCCCCAGTACATTCTTATCGGAATTTGAGGCGATAAAATCTACGTATCCTGGCCACTTCTTTATTTACACCGATGGCTCCTCCCAAAACGGCAAAGTCGGATGTGCCTTCTACTGCAGTAGATCCACGCAAGGTTTTCGACTAGACTCTTCGTGCAGCGGCTATACCGCAGAGAAGTATGCGATCTTGGAGGCACTTAAATATGCTGGATCGATGTCAATAAAGAAAGTAGTGATCTGCAGTTATTCAAAAAGCTCTCTTGAATCCATCTCCTCCTTCTCGTCTTGTGACCCACTGACAATGACCATCCAACAGCAAACCCACCATCTCTTGGTCCGTCACTATATTTTAGTCTTTTGTTGGGTCCCTGGACACGTGGAAATAAGAGGAAATGAAATAGCGGACCAGGCAGCAAAGTCCGCTTTGAAGAAAAGAGAATTAGACATCTTCACAGTCCCCACGGAAGACACTCAGCTGTTTATAAAACGCTCTATCAGCAGTGAATGGCAAACAGAGTGGCATAACTCAGATTATAAGCTCACGAGAATCAAGGACTCCATAAATCCTTGGTCTTCCTCATCTCGTGATTCTCGGCGAGAGGAGATCATTTTAACACGCCTCCGAATCGGTCACTGCCATTTCTCCCACGGTTATCTCCTCCACGGGGACCCATCCCCTATATGTGAATGCTGCAAGGTGGATCTTACCGTGGAGCATGTTCTCTTACACTGTGTTAAGATGAGAGAGCCGTCGAAGGCATGACCTTGCTGGTTCCCTTGCGGAGGTTCTTAGTAATGACGAATCTTCTCTCTGCAAGCTTTTTGCCTTTTTGCGAGAGACTGGCTTGTACAGCCTTATCTGAGAGAAGATGATAATGCCAATTATTGGCATTTAGCCCGAGATTTTAAACAAAAAACAAAAAAAAACTATCTGGCAATTTTTGCAAAGTCCTCTTATGAGGATATGTCCCTTCTCTGTTTGACTTTGCTTTCTATTAAAGATTTTAATTTTCTTTATTAATTTGGAACTGCAATATTATGCACTGGTCTTAAAATAATTTGACACGGGCGCAAATGACCCTAGCCGTTGAAGCGCCCTTAAACCCAATCAATCAATCTTTCTGTTCTACATAAGTGATATACCGTCGTTCATTAAAAATGGATGTTCTGTTCGCCAATGTCACGAATATTCTTTGCAAAAAAGAAACAGTAAATAGTACGATTTCAGAAGTTTCAAATTGGTTTCGTAATAAAAAATTAATAGTTAACGAAAGAAAAATTGTTTCAATAAATTTTTGCATTCCAAATCGGCAATCGCATGCTTCATTGAAATTGAAGAATAATCTGTGCAGCTTTTAGCGGATCATCATCGTATCAAATCATAATTCACACTTCAAGACGTAACAACTTTGTCATACCGAGGGATTCACACGTTAATCGTATAGCGTGGTCACAAATGGCCGATACGCCAATAATAATAATAATAATAATAATAATAATAATAATAATAATTATAATAACAATAATAATAATAGTCAATCTACTATTATCTGTATTTTCTTTAATACCTAGTGACTTTAATACATACACATGATAATGGCTGAGAAATATTTAGCCGAAATGTTGCCTCCTGCCTAGTTATAATGAAGATTTAAAACACGGAATAAATTACTTTTGTATTAAAAGGTGAATGTCTTTCACCTTAAAAGGAATTGTTTGGTTATCAATACTCTTTTAGTATATTTTGATCAATGTTTCATTCACGTAGATATGCAACTTTTTATCATATATGTGTATTTTTTATTATAACTGCATTTCTCTTAGGCTTTTCATGATCCCCCTTAATGCATTCTGTTGTAAATCAATGGTTTAAATTAATGATGTAAACAAATGATATAATTCAAATCATTAAAATAATTCCTTTTCTAGTTAATGAGTCACGTTCTATTAACTTCGAGAATGTAAGGGGACGCCATGAAGGGGAATATAGCAGAGAAAGGGAAATGTAAGGGGAATTAAAATGTAGCAGGGCGCCGAGAAGGGGAGGAGCTGGGACAACTTGCCCCACACGCCGCGACGTAATTGGAGACTCGATATTTTTTCATTAAAAAATTATTTCTAATTCAAATTAACCACTACGTTATTTTGTTGAATAGAGAAATGTATTTTATTTATGTATTGGGGAGCAGCAACTTTTGTTTCAAATAAGACCTCCGTGGATTTACTGCCCTACACTGTCAGAAATTTCTGCATTACTTTTATTGTAAAAGTGCATGAAAGTAAATATGCACGTACATTAAATTTAATTTACCCATGAACATTAAATTTATTTTACACATGTATATTAAATGTAATTTACACGTACTTGAAAGTTACTGTACGGGTACATTAAATTTAATTTACGTACGTGATAATTACTTTCATGTACTTTTATATTAAAAGTAATGCAGAAATTTCTGACAATATGCTTTCTACTTCTCCTTAAAGTGCAAATTCTCCTACTCCTAAAACGACGTGGCAACTAGTACAGATGAATGATGTTACATGTTTACAAATTTCGCATCTTTCCTATGGAATAATGAGATGATGAATTGTAATTTAGAGGACAAAAAGAATATGGAAGAATAAATAAATATTTTACTTTTAATAAACAAAAATTTATTTTATTCAAATATACAAAACTATCAGCACTTGAGAAATGAAAAAATCACAACTTATTGCAATATATTCTTCACCATATTTTATCCATATTTTTTGCCAATTTAAAAACTGCAGAATAAATTTTTCCACCTTTTTATGGCCTTTTGTCTCCTGTTGGATTTATTTTCATAATTTCCACGAAAGTAATAATTTTATTGTTAACAAATAATATTTATTCAGCATTACCGTTTTACACAGTTAAACAAATAACAATAAAAAGAACTGACAAGAGGCAATGGATTTTCTTGTACATTGGCACTGAGTGCAAAAACGAGAAAGATATGGGCACAATAAAAGAACAAAATGAGAAAGAAAACTGATTTAATGTAAAATAAAACTATTAGTAATATTATTACTAGATGGTTATATACATAATGTTACTTATCTTTCTCCTTTGGTCATTCTAGAAATTACTAAATCAGAAAAACTATGTTCGTAAGGATAAAATTCTCCATTCTCTAATTAACAATATCCATTTTGACAATGTTTTCTTTAATGCAATTTTTCTGTTACTTAAAAATGAGACGAATTACCAGTTTATTAAAAATTCTCAAGGTTGTAATATAACTAACTTTTCTCAAATGTTCTATCTATCGTAATAATTTATTTAATGAAACATTATTTTTAATTTAATGCACAATAATAATACAACTCCAACTTACCTTCGTATGAATTCGACGGTTGATTGTAATTTTTCAGAATACGTATATTTAAAAACGTAATAGCAGGTAAATAATATTCTCACACCTTCAATATCGTCTTTAGAAAATACTGAAATATTTTTGTTCCATGATCACAGTTATTTACTTTGAACTTACTATGTAACACTGATTTCCTGAACATCAGTTTTTTGTCTTAATTTGTTTGGTCCATTGTTATATTTAAACAGTCACTTGCAATCTGCAGCACATATACATCAATAGGTAGAAATTAACAATTTCACATTTCATGAAAATAATATATGTTAATAATGTAAATAATATTAAATAACTAATGCTAATTAATTATCAGACTTTACCTTCACAAATCCAATGTTCCTGAGTTGCTTCTGCTTCTCTGGATGTTAACCGCCTACCACTCAAGGAAACTGCTGTGATGAGTACAGGAAGTGACGAATAACATTTATACGTTTCACACCTTTTCATATAGGAAAGTTACGACGTTTTTTTTATTTTACACAGCGTTTTAGAAAAGACTACTATTGCTCTACCACGTAAGAACACGACTGCAACGCTTCAAGAATACGAATCAATGCAAAACACTTTGAGTACCTGAAGTAGGCAGGCTAGGAAACTCGTCACCCTTTGCCTTGCCTGCAAGGGACAGAAAGCGTTCGGAATTCCCTAAGCCAAGCCGACGAGACCCGAAAACTGGCAAACGTTGCAAAAACTCAACACGAATGGGAATATTTTATGTTCAAGTACAATATTAAACTAAATGGTTTTGTGGAAAATTAAAAATTATAGTAGATAATAAATTATGAAGCTCACACAAAAAGTATATTTTAAATTACGGTCGAGGTGCGTTGGCCCACGTCCTTGTCGCGCTACTTTTTTTCTTGGCATCCAGGGATACGTGCTCCTACGTATTTTGGGGAACATTCCTTGTAGGTCTCAATACACTTGCTTTAGCTCCCGACTCCTCTAGACGGCCCGTCGAGGTGGATTGGTCCACGTCCTGACGGGGGGATGCAGAGAGGGCTCTCAAGTATTCTTTTCTTTCACCAGACATTTTTTCTTCTCCCCATATATCATTCTCGTTCCTTTATTACATCCTTTCTCTTTTCTTCTCCCTCTTCCATTTCACTGGCCCCCTCTGTATGCTGTACGTTGACTACGTATTTTGGGGAACATTCCTTGTAGGCTTCAACACGCTTGCTTTGGCCTCGGACTCTTCCAGACGGGCGGTCGGGAGCTAACCCACTCCCGATCAATCGGCTTGGACTAGGTCTTGTACTGAACTCCAGGGTGAGCGGGGGGATACACGGCGGTGCAGCGCTGTGCTATTCCCCCACTATATCTCCGTGGCAACCCTGGCACTCCGATGGAGTGTCCCCTTGTTGGGCTCCGTGGTGGGTGGGGACCACGGGGATGAACTCAATATCCATCTTCATGGATACTAAACCTTTTCCCCCGCCCTCTTCCACAAGGAAGAGGCGATGTCCAGAGAGAACTATTGATTTAAATAGTTTCTTTTTAAAAGAGGAAGACCGACCGAAGAAGCCTAGATTCCTCCTCATGGCATGCGCCGAGGAAGGAAAAACATTTAAATCTGTCAGTGCTGTTCGTTTGGCGCGCGCCATAGAGGAAACCTTTGGAAAGCTGCAAGCTGTAGTGCGACAAAGGAATGGTACCATTCTATTTGAAGCACGTACAGATGACCAGGTTGTGAAAGTTATGAACACTAAGCAGATTGCCGGCCTCCAGGTGGATGTGACCACACACCCTACACTAAACCTCTGTAAGGGAGTGGTCAACCACGAAGACTTTTCAACGGAGAGTGAGGAAGAACTAGTTTCGTTTTTTAAAGACCAAGGCGTGACTGATGTGTATAGAATCAAGAGGGAGCATGGGCGAGAAATTCCCACTTCCACTCTTATCTTGACCCTGCGCTTTTTATAACCTCCACGTCCGACAGTACGTCCCTAACCCTTTGAGGTGCTTCAAGTGCCAGAGGTTTGGCCACACACAGCAGCGGTGCATGGCAGACACCCCCGTGTGTGGTAAGTGTGGGAGATCTACACACGAACCCTAACCCTGCGCCATTGCACCGCATTGTGTTAACTGCGAAGGTGACCATCCGGCCAATTACAAACAATGCTTAACCTTTTTAAGAGAGAGGGCAATCCAGAAGATCCGAGCTGCTGAGAAGGTTTCATTTCCCGAGGCCAAACGTCGGTATCTATCAAGGAACCCCGTTGATCTGTCTCGCTCCTTCTCCGCCGCTGTGAAGGTTAGGACTGCGGGGGTAGCAGCGGGTTGTCAAACGGAACGAGCTATCCCCCAAGTAGTGAGTTTCGCTTGTCAGGTGTCTCCACTGGACCTCCCTGTGAATACCTCACTCCTGCAGGGTGGGAGAGTGATTATCCCGACAAAATACAAGAAAATTGAAAAAAGAGCTCAGCCTTCGCAGAACAAACCTCTTTCTAATGTTTCAATGGAAGTTGATAGACGAACACCTACTTCAGACCCGGTCAATAGAAAACAAAAGGCAACAACACCTAACGAAACTCGCACTGAGCGAGCACCCAGCCCCTCTGGCAATGTGAAGGAGGTTTCGTCCTCGGATGAAACTCCCGTTGTGGCGGAATCCCGATCATCCGGCTCCCAACGCCGGAGGAAAAAAGAAACCTAATTATTCTCCATGGCTCTTATGTCATGGAACGTAAATGGTTACTCCTCGCGGCGGGACGATCTCAAGCTGTTGTCCCGTCACAATAGTCTAGTAATCTGTCTCCAAGAGACTCATCTTACTCCGAGCCGTCCCTTGTCTCTTCGTGGTTTTTCCCCTTTCAGGTTCGATGTGGATGATGGCCTCCGTGCTCATGGCGGAGTCGCTTCATTGGTTCATGATTCGCTGCTGTCTTCAGAGGTACCTCTTCAGACCGACTTCCAAGCAGTGTGTGTGCAGGTGCACCTTCCATCCCTCACACTCACTGTTTGCAATATCTACATCCCTCCAGGACTGAGTGTATCTGCTCACGAACTTTTGGGTTTGATCAACCAACTGCCCTCTCCGTTTGTGATAGTCGGGGTTGTAAATGCCCACAGTCCTCTCTGGGGCTCTTCCCGCACTTGTCCGAGAGGTAGTGTATTAGAATCGGTTATAGACTCAGCGAACCTGGTTACTTTAAATTCCGGTGAACCAACTCACTTCGCCGTCGCCACAAACTCAAGCACGTGTATCGATCTAGCACTCTGCAGCCCTTCTCTTGCAGCCGTTCTGCAATGGTCCATCCTAGATGACTTGTACGGAAGCGACCATTACCCGATTATCGTCCTCATTGATGGGCTAGCCCGTGGGCTGGCACGCCCCCCTCAATGGTGTGTCGGACGTGCTGACTGGCTGACATTCCAAGCGAACGTCAGTGTATCGGAGGAGGAGTTTGTCAGTGTGGAAGAAATGGCAGCACATTTTAACAAAGCTGTATTACGAGCTGCGGACATTGCAATCCCCAAGTCGACTGGTAAATCGCGACACCCTTTCGTCCCGTGGTGGAACTCGGATTGCTCAAGGGCTGTTAGTGCTCGCAAGAAAGCTTTGGCGAGATTAAAACACTATCCAACCGCGGATAACTTAATCGAGTACAAAAGGTGCAGAGCAAAGGCGAAGAGAACCATTTTAAAAAGTAAAAATGCATCATGGAGGTCATACGTCTCCTCTTTGAATTGCCAAACGCCACCACGTCTGGTATGGAGGAAGGTGCGTCAAATCAAAGGATATCCTTCCTCAAACTCTGTGCCAGGTCTTCTAAAAAATGGTCAGGTTATCACAGCTCGAGACACCATTGCAGAGATACTTGCCACTCATGAAAAAATGTCGAGTTCGGCAAACTATGCTCCAAACTTCATTCTTCTCAAAGAAAGAATGGAAAACCGCGCTTTGGATTTTTCTAGCAGAGCACATGAGGATTATAATACCCATTTCTCCATGTTCGAAATGAGTTCTGCTCTAATGCTTGCGAAAAGAACCACACCAGGTCCAGACCAAATTCACAACTTAATGCTGCAACATCTTCCCGAAATGGCCATGCAATTTCTTCTCCGACTCTTTAACCGTATTTGGAAAGAGCACACCATCCCTACCTTTTGGCGAGAAGCCATAATCGTCCCAGTTCCCAAAGAAGGCAAAGATCGATCACTGCCATCAAGTTATCTATCTCTCTCACAAGCTGCGTATGCAAAGTTCTGGAACCCATGGTGAATCAGCGTCTGGTCTGGACCTTGGAGTACAAAAATCTGTTGACACCAATCCAAAGCGGGTTTAGAAGAAACCGTTCAACCTTGGACCACCTCGCTTCGTTGGCAACAGCGGTCTCTACATCGTTCGTCTTAAGGCAACATCTTGTGGCCATCTTATTCGACATAGAAAAGGCCTACGACACCACCTGGAGGCATGGCATTCTGCAAACCCTGCACTCTTGGGGATTTAGGGGGAAGCTTCCTCTATTCCTTCAAAGCTTCCTTTCAAACAGATCCTTCCGTGTTCGTGTGGGTGATAGGCTTTCTCGTAGTCACCCTCTTGAAAATGGTATCCCCCAAGGATCGGTCCTGAGTGTCACTCTGTTTGCCATCGCCATCAATGGTATAGCGTCGACCGTGCGAGAACCTGTAAAGGCGTCGTTGTTTGTGGACGACTTTGCCATCTTCTGTTCATCCAATAGCATCAGTGTGATACAGAGGCAACTCCAAATGGTGCTCAACAAGCTCCACGAATGGAGCACGTCAACGGGCTTTAATTTCTCTGCTACTAAATGTACCTGTTTGCATTTTTGTAGGATATTCCATCTGCATAGCAACCCAGTTCTGTACTTGGGAGGAAATCAGCTTCCATTCGCTGAATCTGCTAAGTTCCTGGGGCTTACATTTGACAACTCCCTAACGTGGCGTGCTCATATCCCTGGATTACAAACCAGATGTGTCTCTCCCCTTAATCTTCTTCGAATGCTGAATGGTACATCATGGGGTGCCGACCGCACTACGCTACTGCGGTTATATAGATCACTCATCCGCTCAGTTTTGGATTACGGTAGTGAAGTGTATGGCTCGGCAGCTCCCTCGACTCTGCGACCCATCAATGGTATACACCACGCTGGTATCCGTCTGTCAACTGGTGCGTATCGCACCAGCCGAATTGAGTGCCTTCTAGCCGAGGCTGGTGAGCCCTCCTTAAAAGAAGGCGGGATATCTTATTAGCATCTTACGGTGCTAAAGTATCAGGACTTCCTAATCATCCTTGTCGCCAAATAATTACCCATCCTAAGTATGAAACATCCTATATTCTTCGAACATCGTTGCCTCACCCTCCAGGTATTCGATTGCGAAATCTTTTGCGTGACCTTAATGTTGATCTTCCCACCCCTGTGAAACCCCCAAGTCACCCCATTCCCCCTTGGAAACTCCTCCGTCCGAATATTGATCTCAGACTATCCAAGCTTCCCAAACAAACGACTAGCCCTCTTGTTTACCAGATGCATTTTCAGGTCATGAGGATAGCCTATCCAGATCATGTATTCTTATACACAGATGGTTCATCGTGCAATGGCACAGTGGCATGTAGTTTTTACTGTATCAGAGCCACCAAATCATATCGGCTACATTCTCAGTGCAGTATCTTCACTGCTGAAATGTATGTAATTTTTTAAGCCCTAAAATACATCGAGTCAGCGAGTTTGCGTCGAGTAGTTCTCTGTTCTGATTCTCTCAGCTCACAACAAGCTGTCTCCCGTTCTTCATCAGACTACCTGACGCAATCAGTTCAAAACCTCATCCATCGCCTTTTGTCTCACCACTATGACCTGGTACTAAGTTGGGTCCCAGGCCATGTGGGAATCGTGGGAAACGAGATGGCTGATCGGGCGGCGAAATCGGCGACGGAGAGTACTCGTGTTGACATTGCTTTTGTACCATCGTCTGATGTTAAAGCTTCTTTAAAACGATGCATCTTTAGAGCGTGGCAAACAGAGTGGCACAATACCACCTATAAACTAAGTGCAATAAAGGATTCTGTCAATTCTTGGCGTTCCTCGTCCAGATCTTCTAGACGCGAGGAAGTTATTTTAACCCGTCTTCGTATCGGACACTGCCACTTTTCTCAGTTTCCTCCTTCGAGGTGAGTCTCCTCCTACCCTTGATAGATGCAGGGCGGATCTTTCCGTGGAACACGTCCTCCTGCAGTGTTTGAAATTTGTTGGCAGCCGACGAAGACATGGTCTGGGCAACTCTCTACGAGAGGTGCTCGGAGATGACGATTCCGCGCTGTCAAAGTTTTTTTGTTTTTTGAGAGAAAGCGGAATATATAATTTTATTTGAAAAATAAGGGCAATAAATATTTTCTCTGCCCCAGATTTGTTTTTAAAATTTGTCTTGTTTACCTGTTTTTTATGCGTAATGGATGGTTTCGTTTTAGGGTATATATATGAGTTTTTAAATTAGCTGGAAAGTTGCACCAGCAACCCTTTTAATAAACTTTTATTGTTTTTTTAAGAAATACTTTGACATGGGCGCCAATGACCTTGGTAGTTGACGCGCCCTTTAAACTCAATCAATCAACCACCCACAAATTTGGCGTCTCTTTATTAATATATAATAAGCGTCTCTTTATTAATACAGGAATTTTACCACTACCTTGCCTGTTGATCAGTGGTTCTTGTCAAAAATGACTTGCTTAAGGGCGGGAATATATTTTCAGAAATCGGGGATGTCTATAATTATAACAGTCGAGTAGGGGATATTGGCGGGTCTGACCCCAGGAAGTGACGTCATCACTAATAAGATCTTATCTCTGACGTCACTTCCTAGGGGCCAGACCTGCATGTCTAGTGACGGTCTGTGATGTCACTTCCTGGGGCCAGACCCGCATGTCTGGTGACGGTCGGTGACGTCACTTCCTGGGGCCAGACCCGCATGTTTCCCGACGTCACTTCTTGGGGCCAGACCCGCATCCACAAGAGCTGGTGTCAACGCCCCCTCCCCCGCAGGCTGCCAACCTGGCGAGTGCGCTCTGGTGGTGAAGGTGGATAGCGTGTGCGCGCTCTGGCGACGAAGTGCGTAAGCGTGTGTGTGTGAGGGGGCGCGCGCTCTGGTGGCGAAGTGCGTAAGTGTGTGTGGCGCTGTGGGGAAGAGGGGGGAGAGAGAGATGGTGCGGCGTGGTGGAGTGGAGTGGTGTTTCAAAAATGCCGCCTGAGGTGGATTCGAACCAGGCCGAGCCCCGTTTCCTGCGTGCTCGAGAGGGGGGTTGCCCAGCGCTCTGGCTCTGAGCTATGGTGACATCCGGAGTGGAGGTGTGTTGTTAGAGGTACTGATAGTACGCGCGCGCACGCGCGCTGGGTCCGCTGGGCCGGCCGAGCCGGCGCCGGATGCGGATGTCCGTTGTCGATAGCGCGGCGCGCTCGGCGCTAATGAGCAGCAGCCGCCGCCGCCGCCCCAAGCACCAGCAGCCGCCGCCGCCGCCGGATGTTAGCGATAGAGACGCTGGCAGTGGCGCGCTCTGTGAGCATCGGCGGGGAAGGAGGAAAGCGGCGGTGGCGCGCGCATTTTGAACACTATATATATTTTTTAAAACACATTTATTTTCATAATAGAATATGAATTGTTGTTGTAAATATCTAGTTTGGAAAAGAAGGAAACCCTACAAGGCGGTGACGGAAAAAACAAATGAAAAACGGTACAAATTGAAATAATTATTTTTTATTGAAATCAATCAATCCATACAAATCGATACAGAAAAAATGACATTCATGTTTGTTTGCCGGCTAGATATTTAGCGGTGACACTCGACGCACTTCCACTTCGGTGGCGGCGACTCGATGTGCGCGTGTTCGAAGCAAGGCAGTACTTCTCATCTACACTGCAAACACTTCCACTTCGGCCACGGCGGTTTGTCGTCGATGTGCGCGTCCCCGTTGTTGGTATTGTAATGTCGAAGACAAGGCAGGAGTCGACGAATGTCACGGTCCTGTTGCATGTCTTTCGACAGACGGTGGAAGACAGAAGGTACGTCCTTCGCGGTCCAATGTTTTAGAAAGTCGATGGGTAGAAGCTGCAGAGACCGATCGTCGAGTCCGAGAAGAGAACAGCCGTCGTTGATGCAACGTTGTATGACACGATCCAATTCGGCCATCAGCAAATAGTACTGCCAGCTGGAGATGGAGGAGAAGAGTTCGTCGGAGGACTATTTTCGAACGGCGGACGAAAAGACTGGATGACTTGACGGATGCGGGAGATTCGCCGTCGCAGTGCTTCACCGTACGGATCTCGAAGGAGGGGACCGAGAGCTTCGATGACCGCTAACAATTCAGCGTGCACTGTGAGAATAAATTTTTCCAGCTGAGGAGTACTGCTTTTATCGAGCTCCACCATCTCGTGCGAGAGGTGCGGTGGCGGTGATTGTTTATCGCCATCGACTGGTAACGGAGGGAGGTCCCCCATGATGGAGACGCAGGGGGCGTTCAGAGCTTCCTAGATGGCGCAATAGCGCACGAATAAACCGTCAGCCAGACACACGCAGCACGGACAGGAGGTCACTTCACCGAGAACCATCATGATCCACAGCACCTTATCGTGACATGCAACGGCGTGATCGTGAAGAGCTTTCTCCCCCTTTACATTCTCTTCTTCGTTATCGTAATCTGCTTGTCCTTCCTCGTGACAGCGTCGGGCAGTATGCATAACATCAAGGGCGACGTCGGCGATCGATTGATAGGCATCAACGTACTAGGTTCGCTGAAGACTACAATTGTGAGCGATGATGCCGAGATCAGCGGCGGCGTCGCGGAGACTGTCCCAGTTCTCTATCATCCGCTTCTTCCATCCATCGTCCGCTTCTTCTTCTACTCCAGGTCGTTCAATGACGATTGTCGATGGACGAATGACGTGTCGACTCCTCGTCCTCCCGTATTCAAAGCGATTGCAAACGCTCTCCCCTACTACTACTACTACCACTACTTGAAAAGTAATGATAAATAAAAAAGTTTAAACAGTTTAAATGAAAATAATACTAATCTACTGACCCCCGCCTGCAGGGACGAGCGTGCACGCTGATAAGAAGAAGTGGACGGACGCGTACACAGGATGCGAAAATGACCCCATGACAGGCTTGTAAATTTATCGATCCCATAGCGTTTGTCGTCGGAAACGGACAACGAAAGCTTGTTTTGAACAAAGGATTATGATGTGAGATTTGGATCGAATGACGCATTGTTTGTCGATTCTTCTTTCGTCTCGAAATAAACAGTCAGAAATAAACAGAAATAGTTTTAAAATTTATAACGTTTTACAACCAAACGTTGTACCCCCTTCGCCCGAGAAGAACACGCCCGAGATCGGGTTTCGATAAAGAACATTTTTGGACGTAAACCTACGTACCCGAGCAGGGGATCCCTTCCGCATTCGTTCTTAAACAGCCCTAATACTTTCTTATTGCGAGGTGTCACACCGAATTCGTTACCGGGAAAGAAACAAGAAGTATCGAACCAGGATGGATGCCGATTCATCTCAGCGTACACACTCGTGAAGTAGAAAGAATGAACGAATCGGTATCCATGTAAAGAAGATGAAGATTGCGAAGATCGCGCACACGCTTTCCTCCTTCGCCACCAGAGCGCACTCGCCAAGTTGGCAGTCTGCGGGGCAGGGGGCGTTGACACCAGCTCTTGTGGATGCGGGTCTGGCCCCAGGAAGTGACGTCAGGAGACATGCGGGTCTGGTCCCAGGAAGTGACGTCACCGACCGTCACCAGACATGCGGGTCTGGCCCCAGCAAGTGACGTCACAGACCGTCACCGGACATGCGGGTCTGGTCCCAGGAAGTTACGTCAGAGATAAGATCTTATCAGTGATGACGTCACTTCCTGGGACCAGACCCGCCAATATCCCCTACTCACTCGACGTAGTAATCATATCCATCAGGTGACATAAACACAGGAAAGAGAATCTGCGGTTGATACCTAAGCTCTGTATGGTCGGTGGTGGCTGCTTGGGACGCCTAGTGAGGGGCTCCGTTGGCCAACGCGAGTTCAGCGGTAGAGATATCCCCCACCCCAAAGACGGCCTATCTGGAGCCGTGGTCATTGCTGGCACAGGAAAGAGAATTTGCGGTTGAGACCTAGGCTCCGTACGCTCGGCGATGACAGCTTGGGCCGCCTAGTGAGATGCTTCGAGAGGCATCGCCAGTAAAGCGGGAGAGAAAGCCCTCACTCCGCAGACGGCCCATCTGGATTCGTGGCCTTGCTGGGTCACAAAGGGGTACGGTTGGCTGTAGCATCTTGTGTTGCTTAGTGAGACGCGACAAGATCCAACGGGATTTCGGCGGGAGAGATTTCCCTTACTACAGAGACCGCCCATCAGGCGCCGTGACCCATGCTGGGTCAGCAAGGTGAATCAGTGGCCGAAACCCGCACTCGGTACAGCCGGCGGAGACGCCGGGTCGTGATGAGAGGCACAACCCGCTGTAAAGTTATGTAGACTTTGGGTTGGAATGTTAATTCATTTGTTCTGGATAAATCATTTTTGTAGAGCAAAATATCTTCATTATTTAAATAATAACGATTTGTAAATGCATTAAACATCATTATTAGGGAAAATCTGTCATCTCCATCGTCTTTTTTTGTTACTTCCATTGGTCCTCATATTTTCAGCAGTTATTTCAATTGCTTTAGTTGATTTGTATTCGCATTCACCTGTCTCTATGTTGCAATGACATTTTTCTCGGTTTTTCAACATTCATTCCCGAATCAATAAACTCACTATTACTGAGGCCAATTTCATCAGAAGCGTTCTAGGTTTTTGCTTTTCCGTTACATGTATATTAGTCTTAACCACTCGTGATTAAAACAGCATTTGTGACAATACGTTTTCGTCTTCCTCCGTCTTTTTTCACATTTCGTCATGTTTTCTTGAATTACACATTTTGCGGTACGCTATTTATCCGCAAGATTAGTCACTTTTTTCGACGCATATTACCACATTTTGCTGTTATATCACGGTTTGCGTAAATTTGCTCAACGTTTGTCTCACAATGTAAGAGTTCTCTTTCATTGAGTCGTGTGGCCATCTTCTCCGTATGTATCGTATAGTTGGGCTTTTCTAACGTGACGGCTGAGGTTAGTATCTCCAAGATGGAGTTCGACACGACTTTTTGAGTCATTCTCAGTCCTGTCGCTAGAGTGGCTTGATCTGCAGCTTTGCTTGATGCTGTCGCGATCATGCGACATCTTGCGGAAGAACCAAGAAAGACGCAAAAAGTCGTGCCGTATTCCAACTTGGAGATACTACCCTCAGCCGCCACGCAAGAAAAACCCAAGTATAGTGTATATTATCTTCAGTTTGTTCATTATTTTATTTTACTTCCCATTTTCAACACTATTCGGAAAGTATAATTACTTCACTGTTCTTCGAAAATGTCATATATTTAGTTGTCGCCAACGTTATCATTGGTGGTTGCTTTTGTTCTCGTAGTTCTCCAGCTCCTCCACCTCAATATCCTCCCAGTCGTTTTCATCTGGAATACATACAAATGTATTTGAGCATATCTTCATACCACCCCCAGAAAAAGACTGTAAGATTGATAATATTCTTTCGAATGATTTTTTAATTTTTAAAATAATTTTTATTCTACAAATTTGGAAGACTTGAAGATTTTTTATTTCATTATTTTAAAAATGTAACAATTTCGTAAGAAAAAAGCAAGTGGTTTGTCTCTCGGCGTACGCTCTTCAGCAATCTGTCTCTGAGGTTACTACTGCCAAAAAAACGGCGATGTACGCTGTACAACATATGCGTTGTAACGGACGGAGGCACAATTGGTTACTTTCCGGCGTTTGTGTCGTAAGAAGAGAAAGAATTGTAATCCTGTGCCGGGAAATGGCGATTTTTCGTCAGAAAAAATGTTATTGCCGGGTCCTTATAATGAATAATTGGATAAATAGTTATTGTATGTAGTAAATTACTTCGTCTGTCATATTGTGTAGTTAAATGCCTTGCCTTGCGGATAACCATAAATCCATTGACGGCAAAAGTCATCTATCCGTCTATCCGTCCCTCCGTCTGTCCTTTTGCCCACCTCTCTGATTGTCGTCAACGCTAGCCCCTTTAACTGTTCAGCTGATTTTCTCATAACTTGGTATTCTCCGATTGATGTTAATATATTCAAGGCTCTCTGTGTTTCAAATGGATATTTTGATTTCGGAGGTAGGGTACAGTGGGGTTAAATGGGCGGTCAGTTTAGATGAGCCAGTGACTTTAAAATTCAACATTGGCGCTTTTTAAAAAAACATGTCTAGAAGGCTGTGGGCATTCCTCGGCAGAATCGACTTATGTTACTGCTTTGCTGCTGGCTATACATGAGAAATCCACTTTGACAGTTTGTGAATGTATCATGTAAGAGTAATTATTTCAATTGTTTTATTGTTTTATTTTTCCGACAAAATATATATTCTACAATAAAACTAATATTTTATATATAATGAATGTAGATAAAGTATGTAACATGTGAATTATCACTTTTTATAACACTTTCAATCATATTTTCTGACTTTTGCTATAGTCCCTTTGGGGTTTAGATAGGACATGCCCACATAACCGCAATGAATAATTTGTGTGATTTTAAATTAAAATTTGTCTTGATGGTTACTTAAATTTTTAATCCATTTTTCAATTGACACTGAAAATTTCTTCTTTTTTAAGTGTTAATTTTTAGTTCAATAAAATGTACTTATTTGGTAATCTTTATGTTCTTTCTATATTAGTTTTTGTACTTTCCTAAGCTTTTGTCTCCAGTACACAATGATTGTTCTATAAACAGCATTTTATTTGATGGCTCACCTAACCTCACTGCTTGGCTCATCTAACATGCGCCTTGGGGTTCGTTGAGCCACTTTTCTATGCTTCACGTTATTTAATTTCTTGAAGTAAAAAGGGAATGTTACTTAATTATATTGGTGGCATTTCATTGTGAAAACAGTATAAATGAACGTAATTCAACCGTTTTAATAATCGCTTTAAAAATAAATAATAAAAAGATGAACCATCGAACCCCACTCTCCCCTACTTCACATGAAACCTCAACATTTTCAAAATTTTCTCAAAATTGGCTCCACATTTGTGGTCCTTGAACGGCATAAAGAACGCTTAAGAGAATGTCACAGGTTTCATTTTCGTTGAAATTCTGTATTTTTCGGAACATCCAAAAGTTTAAAATGCGTCTTCCTACAACTACAATGTTGAAGATGTAGTTTTCCTGATTAAAGTCTGTTCTTGAAACACATTTTGTAATAATGTCATATACAATTTTTCGAAAATGTGAGTAGAATTTTCGAAATTTTGTGTTAAATAAAGAAAATTTTTAATATTTTTAAACGGCTCCAACTTTTTTCTTTCAATTTTATTCTCGTATGTATCTGTGGACAATACAAAGTTAGTGCTAGTTTAATGTCCGGCAAACTCTGATTTTCGAAAATTGCAAAAATTTAACATTTTAAAACTACAAATATATTTTTGCTTTAAACAAAATCTGTTCTCAAAATTCTGCTCTTCCAAAAGTTAAAAGAGTATAATCTGTCTAAACCGGAACCTGTACAAGTCGGAAACCTGCCTTAACCTGAAAATTTCTCCGGTCCGTTAAGTTAAATGGCATTTTACACAGGATAAAACGGAATCTGTCCAACGCGGAAACGGAACGGTTGTTGTTGTCCTGCAGAGAGAAAAAACTCCATAAAACGGAATTTCTGTGAATTTAATGTAGTTTGCAGAGAGACGCGAGGTACTCTTAATGGAATAAATGTATCTGCAAGTCTGTTGTAATATCTCTGTCCATGTGATACGAGTTCCAGTCGCGGCAACCGCTCAGCGAAGGAAAGGGGCTTTAACTGCTAGAGAAGAATTTGACCCTGGGGTCAAATTTTGTCTGTCAAGGCGTAGCCGTATGGAAATTCCCTCTCTCCCGGCTCTCTGAGCGTGGGAAGGTGTACGGGCCTGACTTGTGTTCACGCATCTCCTTGCCCCGCTTTGACTATTGTAACCCCTTGACAATAACCGGCCGTTCAAGACCATGCGAGGGTATCAGAGACCTAGTACTCTGTGCTGTGACGCGTTGTGAGCTGAAAGAACCTGCGAGAAATCCGGGTGCAGCCACTAACAAGTGAGGTGGTGAGTTTGACAACTAATTTGGCAATGGTCGAAAAAACCCCTAAATATTAAATTTTTTCAACTTAAGAAAACAATTGAGGTGTTAGTAAAAGAGAAAACCAAAACGCAAAAACTCTAGAGGAATGATGGAAAAAATAATATTTTTAGTGAACAAGTAAAATTTTTCCTTTTAATATTGGAAATAATTATGTTTAATATTCATTTATTGGTGATTTCTTCCATAAATAAGTTATATGTTAATATATTTTACAATTATAATAAAGTCATGTTACTAGTTTCACGACGGATATATCAATATAACAAGTGTCATTAATGGACTTGCATAAAACATACTAGCTATTATATTATAATGGACAACTGCATAAAGCGGAAACCTCCCTCAAGCGGAATAATTTTTTGTCCCGATCGATTCCGGTTTAGACAGATTTTACTGTATACAATTTTTTGAGAAAAAAAGTTGTGAGAGAAAGTTTTTGCGTAATTTGTCCTTGAAATTAACACAATTATTTAAAAAAAATTCTCAAAAATCATTCTATATTTTTTCATTTTTTCCATAAAACATGAAACGCTTAAAAAAATGATGCAAATTTCATAAACGATGAACTCTAAATTTCGGAAAATTGCAAATTTGAAAAGAATACGAGAAAATATGTGCTGTTGAAGCAACTCTAGTTTAATTTTTTGAACATTTTTCCACAAAAATTGATTCAAATGTTTCTTTATTTTTCCTCGTTTGTATCAAAGGATGGTAAAAAATGGCATTTGTCACATTTCCGTCAAATTCGCTATATTTTCGAAGATAAAATTTTAACTTATGAAAACTATTAAATGAAAGGTAGAGATTTTTGACTTAAACTGTTTCAAAAATAATTTTTTGAAAGTACGAGTAGTTTTGACGCAATATGTGCTTGAAATGAATGCAATAAATGAAAAAAAACATTTTTCTCAAAAACCGCTCCAATTTTTTTCTTTGTTTTATCCATAGATATGACAAGGAATGCTTAAAGGAATGGCGCAAGTCTCATTTTTGTAGAACTCTAGAACTCTGAATTTTCGAAAATTGCAAATTTAGAAATAATGCGAGGAATTGTATGCGGTTGTAGCATCATTAGTTTTTTCTCGCCCTAGAACCTGAGATACATGATTACATTTTAGACTACGATGGATTCCCTACAAAAAATATACAATTCGCGCTAAAAAATATGATACTTTTTTCTAATTATGCTGTTAATTCTTCATGGATAGTGAATGTCTTGCAGCAAACGCTGCGTTGGCTGGAACTCAATCCTTTTCATACTGCTGACAGTCACAACAATAGACAATGTGAAAACAGGTCAACAATAGAAATGAAAGAGTTGGTCTTGACCTCGCTGCTGTGGCTGCTAAATTTCAATGCGCTCTATCACTTCAACCGTTCGTGTGACAGAAAAAGCCTAGTACTCATTTTACAGAAGACTAGCGTAATCCGGCCGATGTTCTACCCTTCCTCTCCCTCTTTCTCTTTCCGTCTCCCTTTCTCTCTCCGTCTCTCTCACCGTCCCTCTCCGTCTCTCTCTCTCTCTCTCTCTCTCACTGTCTCAATCTGTCCGACTCTCTCTCCGTCTCTCTCTGCCCCTGTTTCAGTCTGACTGTCTCTACCTCTCTCAATCATATTTAGGTGGGTATTCTGCACGTCTCTGAGCAGGTGGAGTAATATCGAGAAGCGCCGGACCAGCAAAAATGCAATAGAATGCTCAAGGAGATCTCATCCTGTAGGTTACGGCGTGAGAAACGTTTCTTAGAGGGTTTTGACCTCAAAATTTTAGTTTTTAACGCACTAGAACCCTTCGTTTAAGAGTCATTTAACGATACAGATTAAAAAATGATGACGAGTGCTGCGGGTTGCAGTTGACATGAATATTTAGTTTTGTTCTACAGTACCATCTAGTGGAGTTACAACAAAAATAACAGCACATGAGTCTTCTGAGTGAAAAAAACACGTAGGTATGCCAACTTTCATGGAGATCGACCAAACGGTATCGGATAATTATATATAATTTATATTATTATTTATATATACACGTATACATAACAAAAGTAATATAAATATATTATTTTTGAATAGGGACACTTTTCTCTAAAATGCATATTTTCGAGTTATACGCAAAAATAAAAAAAACAGTTCTTTACGTTCTCGCTACTGCTTACGCAATATAAATAAACTATTGTAATGCTGAGACAAAAAACGTGGACTTTTCGACACAAAAATTTACGAGCCCTGGTAACGAAACTGGATAAATCTTGTCCCTATAAATAGTAAAGTACTTGGTTCAACTTTTAGGTAGTCAGAATCCATGTTTTGTGGGCCCAGATACCGAAAAATTGATTGACGGCAAAAGTCTGTCAGTCTGGCCGGCTGGCTGTCAGTGAACAACTCCAGCGGCCTACGTGCCGGGAGCTACAAGACAGGCTGGAGCCAGCAGGAAAAACCACAGAACACTAAAGGACAAAACTAAAACACTAAAAACACTAAAGGGAAAAACCACGTATGATAAACTCAAAGCTAGAGTTTTGAGAAGTTAGCCATTGTTATGAGGAATAGAGAAACGCAAGTATGGTAGGTGACTTGCACTGCACAATTTTTTGAATGAGTCGCAAAACACTATGCCTTTGGGTAATGGGTACACAGCTAATTCTTGTATATTGTTCATTAGATAGTCAAAGTGTGAAGGAGTTGTCTGCCATACCGATGGGGCGTCTCAAACTGTCCTCCATTTTTAATACAAAGTGTCTTTTTTTATGCCATCTTTTTTTATTGTAATGAAAGAAAATTATTTCTCAGTGCCGATTATGACCGTGCAATACCGTTTCCGCGTCTCACCATGCCCAATCTCACTATCCAGCGTCGAAAGATCACCGCCACCTTCTACTGCAATAAAATATGCATTATACTATTGTATAATGCATGTTTGTTCGTATTGTTTACAATATTCCACTTTGCGTTTGTTTTGTTGTTAGCGTTCAAACTGGCCTGGCCAATTTTCACTATTTGTGCCTATTTTTGACTGTCCTTAAAATTATTTTGCATTTTCGAAAGTAATCGTGGAAACCGTGCGATACTTTATGATGTTGAGAAATGAAGTACGGTAATCATATCGTATTTTTAACATCAGCAGTTAAAAATAAAGTTACCGGGAGGTTCAATTTCCTTGTATTATTCAAGTATTGCTTTGAGGTGAAATGATTAATTTTCACTTTTTAAGAGGAAAGCACTCATTAGAATGAAATGAAGGGTATGGGGAGAATTAATTTTATTTTTATCGTTTGAGCCAACTGAATAATAAACCGCGTGTCGAGAATCCTGCAGTAAGTAGTCTGTAAATAGTTATATTTTAGCTTCAGGAAATAATCTTCACATGCTTGTATTATTTGATATTTCTGTGTTCAATTTAGTGATAATGGTAAAAATTTGTGCATTGTGTTACCTAGACTATTCGTTATTACATATCTGGTCATGGTTTTGTTAACGATGGTTTGATCGATTGCCTTTTACAATATTGTTTCGCGAAAACTATTGCTTGGGTCTCGTCGCGTGGTATTATTTTTCCATCACAGTGGATCATTACTTTAATTGTTGTGGAACTATACCCGTCCGTGTTGCAGTAATCGCAAGTGCAACGGCATAAACGAAGGTTCCAATCGCTGGACTGTAAACGCTGTTCTTAAGCTCGCTTCCGGTGGTACAGGCAGCTCAGACAATCGAGCGTTTCCGGCAGTTAAGAACCATGAAGGCCATTGCTATGTAGGCGTAATTAACATCTAGATCCTCCTCGATGAATAGTTGAGGCTTATGCTGTTCATACAGAAAGTTTGTAGGAATATTTTGATAGTTAAAATAGTTCCATAACTAAATTTCTTCACAATGGAAAATAGGATATTATGTCGCCAAGGAAAAATCCTTCCATCACATCCAACGGGAGTAGTAATTAAATTTAGTGAATGTTAAGTTGATAAAATGCTGTATTATAAAGGATAAGGAACTCTGGCCTAGGAAAGCTGAATGGAGTGCAAAGGTATCATTATTTCGAGCAAGGCAACCTAGAATAACAGGCATTGCACCTAATCACGTGATGCACAAGTGGCAACAATCTTCGGGTCGGATTGTTGGTCGCCGGGCAGGAGCGGGATTTAATCTTTGCTGGTGTATCATCGACAAGAAATTTAATGTTGCATGATTTGTGTTTCGATGTTTCTGGATGAGTATGTTGAATAAAATGTGTGTTTATTTTATAAGTGCTTAGTATCATTATCAGTTCAGATGTTTACCCAACTAGGCGCTTAATCTTACACACCAATTTCAAAGTTGCAGTATGGCAGGTAGCAAAAGCTATTATTACGGCGGTAAGCTTAATACGTTTGGTTCTTTTAAAAGACACTAAAAAACTGTGGGCGTTTGTAATTCATAGGCTTGACCAAAATACAGCTATGTGTATAAACATTTTTCAAATGCGCAAGCCATCTGTGTATATTGTGTGGAACAAGATGATGGATCTTAGCTAACTGAGCCCAGGAAACGAACTTTATTGAATGATGACGCATACTCAGAAATTTTTCTAAATCATCCATCCTATCGAACAAACTCAGGTACAACGTAACTAACTTTCTAGTTGACGCTCCCGGAAGCACTAACAATCAATAAATCAAACAAACAAATTAACAAACTTTCACCTAAACGAAAACCTGCTGAACGAACGGTCGATTGGAACTCCGGGAAAAACTTAAGCTCAGAATAAGGTGTGGAAATGATACTACAAAAATTATTCCTACTGATGAGGTTTTTATTGACCACTTAAACACCAAATATTTAGGATTTTTTTCTAATGCGTAAAAAAAATACCGTGTTTTATTTCAATAAATCCAGCTGAAATGCGACTAACAATATCATAAGGCTTTAAAATTTCAAAAGATACTTCAATGCATGTTTTGCAGTGATAATATTGTTTCTAATGAAAATATTAAATGGGTTTTTGTTCATCTCAAATATGCTAAATGGAGCATGTTTGATTCTTTCATTCATTGCTTTTTCATTCATTTTCAGATAGACATCTTAACTCTGCGGAAAGTAATCTCCATCCAATCAAATTTTCAGGATGATGATGAACTAATTTCCAGTATACTGTCAAAATCAGTAAAAATATAATTATTAACAAATTAGAGTTTTTAAAGGGGCAGCATTAATCCATTTCAGAATCAAAACAGAAATATTCACCAAACAAGATTATTGTACGTGCCTCAATAATTTCCAAATTTGTAGGATGGTATAAACCCATAACAGATCTACAGATTTCAGTTCTTAGAAGTCCATTCCATCTGTATGGAATAACGTGTGATATCAAATCCGCCTTAATAAAACATCTCTATTTTCAACGTTTGTACCATCTTATAAAATATCAATACAAGTTTGTTGGTTGCTTAAGATCTAACAACAATTTTTCTATCATGTACAACGTTCTTCGTCGTGGCTTCGACCCGAACAAGGATGGTCACGATTTCAGGTGCTGTATCTCCATCTTTAGACTGCATTGTTTCGAGTTGTGCAAGACATACCCTATTTGATATTTTTCGTGGAAATTGTAAATTTATCTCACTTTTAAATAACACAGTTCGATCATGAAATTTAATTTGACATCAATTCGAAGTTTAATAATGTTTCTGTGTGTAGCGATAATGAATTTTCGAAAGTTTTAGAGATAACTAGAGCCCGGAAGTTCAGGCATTTATTTGACCGAAAATAGGCAGGCAAAAAAGGAATTTATTTTTAATAAAATAGGCAGGCAAAAAGGAATTTATTTTTAATAAAATAGGCATAAAAATACATTTATTCTAACTAAAGTAGGGGTGCCAAAAGGCGTCTAAACAATGAAATATCATATTCAAAAGGAATAATGTATTAAAATGATTCACATTTTTAATCTAACTCTAAAATTTACATTAACTCTTAACGTATAAGCAAACGATCTCTTTGTAATCTTGATACCACATGACCATCCGGTATGATGGCTACGAATTTGTTTTATTCGCAACGCTGTCTCTTCGAAATGATATTGTGGACTCTCTTTTGAATCTTGAAATGGCGTCAGTTGAAACAAAATTACATTTTCCGTTCTTCGCACTTTTGTAACAGCCAATTCTGAGAAGGGTACATCGTAGGAGGGTGTATCGTATTTGGGAGCTGTCCTCAAAAAGGGAATCGAGGCCATACTCAAAAGTAGGATAGGATTCTTCGTGAGCTAATAAAGCCTGTAGGCATCAATAAATTTCTTTTAACTCAGCCTCTTCTTCCACAGAGAGACAAAATACGACATGTCTTCGTGTTGCCTAGGCTTGTAGGTATACACAGCTTGATCGAAATCTCTGCCCCCCTCCCAATAAAAAATAAAATTAAAAAAAAATAACGTAAATGGCAAAAATAAGACAAAATGGCAAAAGTCGTAGGCTTCCGCGGCCAGAGTCATCAGCAAAGATCAATATGCCACAAATATGAATCAGAAGCTAAAATAGGCAAATAAGGCAAAATGAAAATGTACTAAAACAACACCAGAAGCACAATTAAGTGATTCCTATTGTCAAAAGTCATGAAATAGTTACAATAACAAAAAGGCATTTTGCAAAAATTCCGGGCTCTAGTGATAACATTCGGATGAAATGATATGGTGCAAATAAAAGGCGTCTCTGACGTAAAATTTGGGGGACACCCCAACGGAAGTGTGTACCTTCTCGGAATTTTAGTTTAAGTCACAATGGTTTTTGTTTGCTTGTTACTGGAAGTAAAATGTTTGGGGTGACGCATCCCCCTGCCCGTAGTGCGAATTGATGGGGGAACGCCGATGACCGCCACCCTATACTTGATTTTTTAACGTGGCATCAAAGGGTATTATCTCCGAGATGGAATTAGGCACGGCTTTTTGCGTCTTTTTTGGTCCTGCCGCAAGATGTTGCATGATCGGGACGTATCAAGCGGTGCTGCAGATCAAGCGACACGTCCGAGAAAGACGCAAAAAGTCGTGCCATATTCTATCTTGAAGATAATATCCTGAGATGCCACGTTAAAAAAAGTATAGAGTATATTAGATGCCCTACTGTGATAGGTTTCTCCGCCAGGAGAAACACCTACTACACCTACTTCACTTCTAGGACCCTCATTAACAGTGGCGGATTGTGAACAAATATTAGGGTTGGCAAAACAGATTACTGAACAGCGGCATATCCCGGGCAGAGGCCAGGCCCCACCTCAATCCACTTTTGTGTACTTTTATTCAATGTATTCAAAACAATTGTCTCACTAATACAATTCAACCCAAAGACATCTGCGTTTTCTGAAAATATATTCCTGCCCTTAAGCAAGTCATTTTTGACAAAAACTACTGATTCGTAAATCAAGAGACAAGGTAATGGTAAAATTCCTAGATTAATAAAGAGCGGCTTACAAGAATCACGTGGGTGGGATATGGTTATTATTCGTGCAATTCTTTTTTGTAATCTAAAAGTCTGGGAGCTATAAGATATATTTCCCTAGAATATTATGACATATCTCAAGCGGGAATGAACATTCGCGAAATATACACAACGATCAGTATGAAGGCTGACTGAATTTGAAAGAATTCTGAACGTGTAGCATAATCAGCATAATTTTGTGTTCAATTAATTTAAATGGACGTTCCATTTGAGGTTTGACAGAATTGAGAGACCCAAAAATGTTGTTGCCTTAACATCAATGGTACACCGTTCATTTTTAATGGAGTACAGAATTGTTTATTTGAAAAGGAAAACTGCATTAAAACCGTTTTCTTTTCACTTACTATTAATTTGTTATTTTGGAACCAATTTGAAACATCTGATATTGTACTATTTACGGTTTCTTTACTGCAAAGAATGTTCGTATTATCCGCAAAGGAAACTGTTCTTCCGTTTCGAATCGTAGAGGCCATATCGGTTACGTATAATAGGAAGAAAATAGGGCCTAAAATTGATCCCTGAGGGATTCCACGTGCAATTGGCAAAGAGTAAGAAAGGTGTGTACATAATGTTCCATTATTCCAGGAAGGTATTTCTACTCTCTGAGATCGTTGTTTAAGATACGAACGTAACCAATCTAGGGCAATGCCACGGATTCCATATGAAGGTAATTTTGAAAGTAAAATATCATGATCAATAACGTCAAAAGCTTTAGAAAGATCTAAACATAATACAATAGGTGCTTCGATTTGATCCAATGATGAGGCGACATCTTGAAGGAAAGAGAATATGTCTGTTTCTGTAGATTTTGATTTTTTAAATCCATGTTGACAATATGAAAGCGCGTCGTGTTTACTGAGGAAGGTTTCCATTCGTACGTAAAAAAGTCTCTCTCATATTTTTGAAAAAACTGACAAGTGAAATAGGCCTATAATTTTGAAGTTCTTTTTGTTGTCTTTTTGAAGAGTGCCTTAATCCTAGCTCTTTTGAAAATATCTGGAAACGTTCTGGTGCATATGGATGCATTAAATATGTGAGTTAACGGGTGTATAATGGCAGGCGCACAGGTCTTAATCCGGATTGTTATGATCGGTTGTTTCTGAATTACTACGTAACTTTTTCGGTTCTTCTGATGCAGATGAAGTTAAAACTGAAAAAATAAAATAAACAAAATAAAAACCTAGTGGTGCTACAGAATGGCACAGACTTTCTAGTATTTTCGATTTTCATCGGTATGGGCTAGCTATCCTGACTTGTCGCATACTCTTGCCCGCTGCAGCGGGCAGCATAGATGCATGCATCTATCGCCGCCCAACGTACATTTCTTTCACATTTTTCTCAATATTTCGATTCCCTAAATGTAGAACCGAAATCTTACTTTAATAATATTATAGAAGAGTAATACCTCTTCCTACATGAACATTTTTGTTGAAAACCTTGGAGCCTTTTTAAGAAAATGGCGATTAAGTTATTGGTATAAATGCGAAGTTTGAAGCTCTTTTGCACGTTTTTGAAAATTTATATAATTTTCGAAAAACTATATTTAAGTCATTTGAAGTACTTCCACTCACAAAAATAATAATGTTAATCGATGGAAATGTGCATAGTAAAGGCATGAGAGATATTTTAAAAAATTACATTTGTGTAATTTTAGAAAACATACACAAAAGAATACACCAAAATGAACTTAACGTCGTGTTAAACAGTGCAACTAGCAAGCTCTTTTTCACAGAAAATTTTCGAGTTTTCGAAAAACTTCAATAGAAGTCATTTGAAGCACTTTCAGTCACAAATCGCTGGAAATGTCCATATTAATGGCGTGAGAAATATTTTCAAAAAAATTACCTTCGTGAAATTTTTGAAAAACAATCACAAATAATACCCCAATATGACTATTGTGGCATATTAAACAGTGCAATAGGACTATCCGTCGGAAAAGTTTGAAGAAAAGATTTGGATCTATTTGTGAGAAAATGACGTTTGAGCGTTTCTGAAATGCGGAGTT